>JAAAWK010000313.1:0-32386 GCA_022496015.1 Hordeum marinum | reverse complement strand
CTCGTCTAACCCTAACACTGTTTGACCGAACGGATCTACCCCTTTGACTTTCGTCGAACGGGGTTTGACCGAGGGACATTTTCACCTCGCTGTTATAGGCCAACCCATAGCAACATCTTAGCACAAGGTTCGGGCCTAATCCACTGCAAGATTCCCTTGGTACCAACTTGATGCGAAAGTTTCCCAACGTAAGAGGGCCCAGGCCAAGACCTGGCGGCATTGACACCCACCAGGTCCCCCGTCCCGTCTAACCCTACACTGTTGACCGAACGGATCTACCCCTTCGACTTTCACAGACGGGGTTTGAACGAGGGAGATTTTCACCTGCTTGTGACAGGCCAGCCCATAGCAACATCTTAGCACAAGGTCGGGCCCAACCCACCACAAGATTCCCTCGTTGTCGACCCGATGCGACAGTTTCCGAACGTAAGAGGGTGCAGGGAAAGACCTGGCGGCATTGTCCACCCCTAGGTCCCCCGTCCCGTCTAAACCTTGACACTGTTGACCGAACGGATCTACCCCTTTGACTTTCACACACGGCGGGTTTTGACCGAGGGACATTTTCACCTGGCTGTGATAGGCCAGCCCATAGACATCTTAGCACAAGGTTCGGCCCAACAACCGCAAGATCCCCTCGGTGTCGACCCAATGCCACATTTTCCCAACGTCAGAGGGGCAGAGCAAAACCTAGCCGCATTGCCACCCCCAGGTCCCCCGTCTCGTCTAACCCTAACATTGTTGACCAAACGGATCTATCCCTTTGACTTCACCGGATGGGGTTTGACCGAGGGACATTTTCACCTGGCTGTGATAGGCCAGCCCATAGCAAACTCTTAGCACAAGGTCCGGGCCCAAGCAACCGCAAGATTCCCTCGGTACCGACTCGATGCGAAAGTTTCCCAGCGTAAGAGGGCCCAGGGCAAGACCTGGCGGCATTGAGACCCACCAGGTCCCCCGTCCCGTCTAACCCTGACACTGTTGACCGAACGGATCTACCCCTTCGACTTTCACAGGACGGGGTTTGAACGAGGGACATTTTCACCTGGCTGTGATAGGTCAGCCCATAGCAACATCTTAGCACAAGGTCGGGCCCAACCCCCCCAAGGTTCCCTCGGTGTCGACCCGATGCGACTATTTCTGAACGTAAGAGGTGCAGGGAAAGACTTGGAGGCATTGCCACCCCTAGGTTCCCCGTCCCGTCTAACCCCTAACACTGTTGACCGAACGGATCTACCCCTTTGACTTTCACACGGACGGGGTTTGACTGAGGTACATTATCACCTGGCTGTGATAGGCGAGCCCATAGCAACATCTTAGCACAAGGTCCGGGCCCAACAAACCGCAAGATCCCCTCGGTGTCGACCCGATGCCACATTTTCCAGACGTAAGAGGGCACAGAGCAAAACCTGGCGGCATTGCCACCCCCAAGTCCCCGTCTTGTCTAACCTTGACACTGTTGACCGAACGGATCAACTCCTTTGACTTTCACGGACGGGGTTTGACCGAGAGACATTTTCACCTGGCTGTGATAGGCCAGCCCATAGCAACATCTTAGCACAAGGTCCGGGCCCAAGCCACCGCAAGATTCCCTTGGTACGACTCGATGCGAAAGTTTCCCAACGTAAGAGGGCCCAGGGCAAGACCTGGCAGCATTGACACCCACCAGGTCCCCCGTCCCGTCTAGCCCTGACACTGTTGACCGAACGGGTCTACCCCTTTGACTTTCACCGGACGGGGTTTAACGCGGGACATTTTCACCTAGCTGTGATAGGCCAGCCCATAGCAACATCTTAGCACAAGGTCCGGGCCCAACAAACTGCAAGATCCCATCGGTGTCGACCCGATACCACTTTTCCCAACATAAGAGGGCCCAGGGCAAAATCTGGCGGCATTGCTACCCCAGGTCCCCCGTCTCGTCTAACACTAATACTTTTGACCGAATGGATCTACCCCTTTGACTTTCATCGGACGGGGTTTGACGAGGGACATTTTCACCTTGCTGTGATAGGCCAGCTCCTAGCAACATCTTAGCACAAGGTCCGGGCCCAAGCCACCGCAAGATTCCCTCGGTACCGACTCGATGCGAAACTTTCCCAACGTAAGAGGGCCTAGGGAAAGACCTGGCGGCATTGACACCCACTTGGTCCCCCTTCTCCTCTAACCCTGACACTGTTGACTAAACGGATCTACCCCTTCGACTTTCATAGGACGGGGTTTGAACGAGTGACATTTTCACCTGGTTGTGATAGGCCAGCCCATAGCAACATCTTAGCACAAGGTCGGGCCCAGCCCACCACAAGATTCCCTCGGTGTCAACCCGATGCGACAGTTTCCGAACGTAAGAGGGTGCAGGGAAAGACCTGGCGGCATTGCCACCCCTAGGCCCCCCCGTCCCGTCTAACCCTTGACACTGTTGACCGAACGGATCTACCCTTTGACTTTCACCGGATGGGTTTGATCGAGGGACATTTTCACCTGGCTGTGATAGGCCAGCCCATAGAAAACTCTTAGCACAAGGTCCGGGCCGAAGCCACCGCAAGATTCCCTCGGTACCGACTCGATGCGAAAGTTTCCCAACGTAAGAGGGCCCAGGGCAAGACCTGGCGGCATTGAAACCCACCAGGTCCCATGTCCCGTCTAGCCCTGACACTGTTGACCGAACGGATCTACCCCTTCGACTTTCACAGGACGGGGTTTGACCGAGGGACATTTTCACCTTGCTGTGATAGGCCAGCCCATAGCAACATTTTCGCACAAGGTCCGGGCCCAAACAAACCGCAAGATCCCCTCGGGGTCGACCCGATGCCACATTTTCCAAACGTAAGAGGCCACAGGGCAAAACCTGGCGGCATTGCCAACCCCAGGTTCCCCATGTCGTCTAACCCTAACACTGTTGACCGAACGGATCTACCCCTTTGACTTTCGTCGAACGGGGTTTGACCGAGGGACATTTTCACCTCGCTGTGATAGGCCAACCCATAGCAACATCTTAGCACAAGGTTCGGGCCGAAGCCACCGCAAGATTCCCTCGGTACCAACTTGATGCGAAAGTTTCCCAACGTAAGAGGGACCAGGCCAAGACCTGGCGGCATTGACACCCACTAGGTCCCCCGTCCCGTCTAACCCTGACACTGTTGACCGAACGGATCTACCCTTCGACTTTCACAGGACGGGGTTTGAACGAGGCACATTTCCACCTGGTTGTGACAGGCCAGCCCATAGTAACATCTTAGCACAAAGGTCGGGCCCAACCCACCACAAGATTCCCTCGGTGTCGACCCGATGCGACAGTTTCCGAACGTAAGAGGGTGCAGGAAAGACCTGGCGGCATTGCCACCCTTAGGTCCCCGTCCCGTCTAACCCTTGACACCGTTGACCGAACGGATCTACCGCTTGAATTTCACCGGACGGGGTTTGACCGAGAGACATTTTCACCTGGCTGCGATAGGCCAGCCCATAGCAACATCTTAGCACAAGGTTCGGGCCCAACAAACGCAAGATCCCTCGTGTCAACCCGATGCCACATTTTCCCAACGTCAGAGGGGCAGGGCAAAACCTGGCCGGATTCCACCCCCAGGTCCCCCGTCTCGTCTAACCCTAACATTGTTGACCAAACGGATCTATCCCTTTGACTTTCACCGGATGGGGTTTGACCGAGGGACATTTTCACCTGGCTGTGATAGGCCAGCCCATAGCAAACTCTTAGCACAAGGTCCGTGCCCAAGCAACCGCAAGATTCCCTCGGTACCGACTCGATGCAAAAGTTTCCCAGCGTAGAGGGCCCAGGGCAAGACGTGGCGGCATCGAGACCCCCAGGTCCCCCGTCCCGTCTAACCCTGACACTGTTGACCGAACGGATCTACCCCTTCGACTTTCACAGGACGGGTTTGAACCAGGGACATTTTGGCTATGATAGGTCAGCCCATAGCAACATCTTAGCACAAGGTCGGGCCCAACCCCCCCAAGATTCCCTCGGTGTCGACCCGATGCGACTTTTTCCGAACGTAAGAGGGTGCAGGGAAAGACTTGGAGGCATTGCCACCCCTAGGTTCCCCGTCCCGTCTAACGCCTAACACTGTTGACTGAACGGATCTACCCCTTTGACTTTCATCGGACGGGGTTTGACTGAGGTACATTATCACCTGGCTGTGATAGGCCAGCCCATAGCAACATCTTAGCACAAGGTCCGGGCCCATCAAACCGCAAGATCCCCTCGGTGTCGACCCGATGCCACATTTTCCAGACGTAAGAGGGCACAGAGCAAAACCTGGCGGCATTGCCACCCCCAAGTCCCCCGTCTCGTCTAACCTTGACACTGTTGACCGAACGGATCAACTCCTTTGACTTTCAGCGGACGGGGTTTGATCGAGGGACATTTTCACCTGGCTGTGATAGGCCAGCCCATAGCAACATCTTAGCACAAGGTCCGGGCCCAAGCCACCGCAAGATTCCCTTGGTACCGACTCGATGCGAAAGTTTCCGAACTTAAGAGGGCCGAGGGCAAGACCTGGCAGCATTGACACCCACCAGGTCCCCCGTCCCGTCTAGCCCTGACATTGTTGACCGAACGGGTCTACCCCTTTGACTTTCACCGGACGGGGTTTACGCGGGAATTTTTCACCTAGCTGTGATAGCCAGCCCATAGCAACATCTTAGCACAAGGTCCGGGCCCAACAAACTGCAAATCCCATCGGTGTCGACCCGATACCCACATTTTCCCAACGTAAGAGGGCCCAGGGCAAATCTGGCGGCATTGGCCACCCCCAGGTCCCCCGTCTCGTCTGACACTAACACTTTTGACCGAACGGATCTACCCCTTTGACTTTCAACGGACGGGTTTGACCGAGGGACATTTTCACCTCGCTGTGATAGGACAGCTCCTAGCAACATCTTAGCACAAGGTCCGGGCCCCAAGCCACCGCAAGATTCCCTCGGTACCAACTCGATGCGAAAGTTTCCCAACTTAAGATGGCCTAGGGAAAGACCTGGCAGCATTGACACCCACCAGGTCCCCCTTCCCGTCTAACCCTGACACTGTTGACCAAACGGATCTACCCCTTCAACTTTCATAGGACGGGGTTTGAACAAGTGACATTTTCAACCTGGTTGTGATAGGCCAGCCCATAGCAACATCTTAGCACAAGGTCGGGCCCAACCCACCACAAGATTCCCTCGGTGTCGACCCTATGCGACAGTTTCCGAACATAGGAGGGTGCAGGGAAAGACCTGGCGGCATTGCCACCCCTAGGTCCCCCGTCCCGTCTAACCCTTGACACTGTTGACCGAACGGATCTACCCCTTTGACTTTCACCGGACGGGGTTTGATCAAGGGGCATTTTCACCTGGCTGTGATAGGCCACCCCATAGAAAACTCTTAGCACAACGTCCGGGCCCAAGCCACCGCAGGATTCCCAACGTAAGAGGGCCCAGGGCAAGACCTGGCGGCATTGAAACCCACCAGGTCCCACGTCCCGTCTAGCCCTGACACTGTTGACCAAATGGATCTACCCCTTCGACTTTCACAGGAGGGGGTTTGAACGAGGGACATTTTCACCTGGCTGTGATAGGCCAACCCATAGCAACATCCTAGCACAAGGTCAGGCCCAACCCACCACCAAGATTCCCTCGGTGTCGACCCGATGCGTCAGTTTTTCGAAGGTAAGAGGGTGCAGGGAAAGACCTGGTGGCATTTGCCACCCCTAGGTCCCCCGTCCCGTCTAACCCCTAACACAGTTGACCGAACGGATCTACCCCTTTGACTTTCACCAGACGGGGTTTGACCGAGGGACATTTTCACCTGGCTGTGATAGGCCAGCCCATAGCAAACTCTTAGCACAAGGTCCGGGCCCAAGCCACACCGCAAGATTCCCTCGGTACCGACTCGATGCGAAAGTTTCCCAACGTAAGAGGGGCCCGGGGCAAGACCTGGTAGGATTGACACCCGGTCCACCGTCCCGTTTACCCCCTGACACACTGTTGACCGAACGGATCTACCCCTTTGACTTTCACCGGACGGGGTTTAACGAGGGACATTTTCACCTGGCTGTGATAGGCCAGCCCATAGCAACATCTTAGCACAAGGTAGGCCCCAACCCACCACAAGATTCCCTCGGTGTCGACCCGATTGGACAGTTTCCGAACGTAAGAGGGTGCAGGGAAAGACCTGGCGGCATTGCCACCCCTAGGTCCCCCGTCCCGTCTAACCCCTGACATTGTTTGACCGAACGGATCTACCCCTTTGACTTTCACCGGACGGGGTTTAACGAGGGACATTTTCACCTGGCTGTGATAGGCCAGCCCATAGCAACATCTTAGCACAAGGTCAGGGCCCAACAAACTGCAAGATCCCCTCGGTGTCGACCCGATACCACATTTTCCTAACGTAAGAGGGCCCAGGGCAAAACCTGGCGGCACTGCCACCCCCAGGTCCCCCGTATTGTCTAACCCTGACACTGTTGACCGAACGGAGCTACCCCTTTGACTTTCACTGGACGGGGTTTGACCGAGGGACATTTTCACCTGGCTGTGATAGGCCAGCTCGTAGCAACATCTTAGCACAAGGTCCGGGCCCAAGGCACTGCAAGATTCCCTCGGTATCGACTCGATGCGAAAGTTTCCCAATGTAAGAGGGCCTAGGGCCAGACCTGGCGGCATTGACACCGACCAGGTCCCCGTCCCGTCTAACCCTGACACTGTTAACCGAACGGATCTACCCCTTCGACTTTCACCGGGCGGGGTTTGAACGAGGGACATTTTCACCTGGTTGTGATAGGCCAGCCCATAGCAACATCTTAGCACAAGGTCGGGCCCAACCCACCACAAGATTCCCTCGGTGTCGACCCGATGCGACAGTTTCCGAACGTAAGAGGGTTCAGGGAAAGACCTGGTGGCATTGCAACCCCTAGGTCCCCCGTCCCGTCGAACCCTTGACACTGTTGACTGTACGGATCTACCCTTTGACTTTCACCGGACGGGGATTGACCGAGGGACATTTTCACCTGGCTGTGATAGGCCAGCCCATAGCAACATCTTAGCACAAGGTTTGGGCCCAACAAACCGCAAGATCCCCTCGGTGTCGACCCGATGCCACATTTTCCCAACGTCAGAGGGGCCATGGAAAAACCTGGCGGCGTTGCCACCCCCAGGTCCCCCGTCTCGTCTAACGCTAACACTGTTGACGAAACGGATCTACCCCTTTGACTTTCACTGGATGGGGTTTGACCGAGGGACATTTTCACCTGGCTGTGATAGGCCAGCCCATAGGAAACTCTTAGCACAAGGTCCGGGCCCAAGCCACCGCAAGATTCCCTTGGTGTCGACCCGATGCGACTCTTTCCGACCGTAACAGGGTGCTGGGAAAGACCTGGCGGTATTGCCACCCCTAGGTCCCCCGTACCGTCTAACCCCTGACACTTTTGACCGAACGGATCTACCCCTTTGACTTTCATCGGACGGGGTTTGACTGAGGGAAATTTTCACCTAGCTGTGATAGGCCAGCCCATAGCAACATCTTAGCACAAGGTCCGGGCCCAACAAACCGCAAGATCCCCTCGGTGTCGACCCGATGCCACATTTTCCCAACGTAAGAGGGTCCAGGGCAAAACCTAGCGGCATTGCCACCCCCAGGTCCCCCGTCTCGTCTAACCCTAACACTGTTGACCAAAGGGATCTACCCCTTTGACTTTCACCGGACAAGATTTGACCGAGGGACATTTTCACCTGGCTGTGATAGGCCAGCCCATAGCAAACTCCTTGCACAAGGTCCGGGCCCAAGCCACCGCAAGATTCCCGCGGTACCGACTCGATGCGAGAGTTTCCCAACGTAAGAGGGCCCAGGGCAAGACCTGGCAGCATTGACACCCGGTCCCCCGTCCCGTTTAACCCAGACACTATTGACCAAACGGATCTACCCCTTTGACTTTCACCGGACGGGGTTTAACGAGGGACATTTTCACATGGCTGTGATAGGCCAGCCCATAGCAACATCTTAGCACAAGGTCCGGGCCCAACAAACTACATGATCCCCTCGGTGTCGACCCGATACCACATTTTCCCAACGTAAGAGGGCCCGGGGCAAAACCTGGCGGCATTACCACCCCCAGGTCCCCCGTATCATCTAACCCTGACACTGATGACCGAACGGATCTACCCCTTGGACTTTCACTCGAAGGGGTTTGACCGAGGGACATTTTCACCTGGCTGTGATAGGCCAGCTCATAGCAACATCTTAGCACAAGGTTGGGCCCAAGCCACCGCAAGATTCCCTCAGTACCGACTCGATGCGAAAGTTTCCCAATGTAAGAGGGCCTATGGCAAGACCTGGCGGCATTGACACCCACCAGGTCCCCCGTCCCGTCTAACCCTGACACTGTTGACCGAACGGATCTACCCCTTCGACTTTCACAGGACGGGGTTTGAACGAGGGACATTTTCACCTGGTTGTGACAGGCCAGCCCATAGCAACATCTTAGCACAAGGTCGGGCCCAACCCACCACAAGATTCCCTCGGTGTCGACCCGATGCGATAGTTTCTGAACGTAAGAGGGTGCAGGGAAAGACCTGGCGGCATTGCCACCCCTAGGTCCCCCGTCCCGTCTAACCCTTGACACCATTGACCGAACGGATCTACCCCTTTGACTTTCACCGGACGGGGTTTGACCGAGGGACATTTTCACCTGGCTGTGATAGGCCAGCCCATAGCAACATCTTAGCACAAGGTTCGGGCCCAACAAACCGCAAGATCCCCTCGGTGTCGACCCGATGCCACATTTTCCCAACGTCAGAGGGGCAAGGCAAAACCTGGCCGCATTGCCACCCCCAGGTCCCCCGTCCCGTCTAACCCCTGACACTGTTGACCAAACGGATCTACCCCTTTGACTTTCACCGGACGTGGTTTGACTGAGGGACATTTTCACCTGGCTGTGATAGGCCAGCCCATAGCAACATCTTAGCACAAGGTTCGGGCCCAACAAACCGCAAGATCCCTTCGGTGTCGACCCGATGCCACATTTTCCCAACGTAAGAGGGGCCAGGGCAAAACTTGGTGGCATTGCCACCCCCAGGTACGCCGTCTCGTCTAACCCTAACACTGTTGACCAAACGGATCTACCCCTTTGACTTTCACCGGAAGGGATTGACCGAGGGACATTTTCACCTGGGTGTGATAGGCCAGCCCATAGCAAACCCTTAGCACAAGGTCCGGGCCCAAGCCACCACAAGGTTCCCTCGGTACCGACTCGATGCGAAAGTTTCCCAACGTAAGAGGGCCCAGGGAAAGACCTGGCGGCATTGACACCCACCAGGTCCCCCGTCCCGTCTAACCCTGACACTGTTGACCGAACGGATCTACCCCTTCGACTTTCACAGGACAGGGTTTGAACGCGGGACATTTTCATCTGGCTGTGATAGGCCAGCCCATAGCAACATCTTAGCACAAGGTCGGGCCCTACCCCCACAAGGTTCCCTCTGTGTCGACCCGATGCGACAGTTTCCGAACGTAAGAGGGTGCAGGGAAAGACCTGGCGGCATTGCCACCCCTAGGTCCCCCGTCCCGTCTAACCCCTGACATTGTTGACCGAACGGATCTACCCCTTCGACTTTCACAGAACGGGGTTTGAACGAGTGACATTTTCACCTTGTTGTGATAGGCCAGCCCATAGCAACATCTTAGCACAAGGTAGGCCCCAACCCACCACAAGATTCCCTCGGTGTCGACCCAATGCGACAGTTTCCGAACGTAAGAGGGTGCAGGGAAAGACCTGGCGGCATTGCCACCCCTAGGTCCCCCGTCCCGTTAACCGCTGACACTGTTGACCGAACGGATCTACCCCTTTGACTTTCACCGGACGAGGTTTGACCGAGGGACATTTTCACCTGGCTGTGATAGGCCAGCCCATAGCAACATCTTAGCACAAGGTTCGGGCCCAACAAACCGCAAGATCCCTTCGGTGTCGACCCGATGCCACATTTTCCCAACGTAAGAGGGGCCAGGGCAAAACTTGGCGGCATTGCCACCCCCAGGTACGCCGTCTCGTCTAACCCTAACACTGGTGACCAAAGGATCTACCCTTTTGACTTTCACCGGAAGGGATTGACCGAGGGACATTTTCACCTGGGTGTTATAGGCCAGCCCATAGCAAACCCTTAGCACAAGGGCCGGGCCCAAGCCACCGCAAGGTTCCCTCGGTACCGACTCGATGCGAAAGTTTCCCAACGTAAGAGGGCCCAGGGCAAGACCTGGCGGCATTGACACCCACCAGGTCCCCCGTCCCGTCTAACCCCGACACTGTTGACCGAACGGATCTACCCCTTCGACTTTCACAGGACCAGGTTTGAACGAGGGACATTTTCATCTGGCTGTGATAGGCCAGCCCATAGCAACATCTTAGCACAAGGTCGGGCCCTACCCCCACAAGATTCCCTCTATGTCGACCCGATGCGACAGTTTCCGAACGTAAGAGGGTGCAGGGAAAGACCTGGCGGCATTGCCACCCCTAGGTCCCCCGTCCCGTCTAACCCCTGACACTATTGACTGAACGGATCTACCTCTTTGACTTTCACCGGACGGGGTTTGACCGAGGGACATTTTCACCTGGCTGTGATAGGCCAGCCCATAGCAACATCTTCGCACAAGGTCCGAGCCCAACAAACCGCAAGATCCCCTCGGTGTTGACCCGGTGCCATATTTTCCAAACGTAAGAGGGCACAGGGTAAAACCTGGCGGCATTGCCACCACCAGGTTCCCCATCTCGTCTAACCCTAACACTGTTGACCGAATGGATCTCCCCCTTTGACTTTCATCGGACGGGGTTTGAGCGAGGGACGTTTTCATGTCGCTGTGATAGGCCAACCCATAGCAACATCTTAGCACAAGGTTCGGGCCCAAGCCACTTCAAGATTCCCTCGGTACCGACTCGATGGGAAAGTTTCCCAACATAAGAGGGCCGAGGGCAAAACCTGGCGGCAATGCCACCCCCAGGTCCCCCGTCTCGTCTAACACTAAGACTTTTGACCGAACGGATCTACCCCTTTGACTTTTATCGGACGGGGTTTGACCGAGGGACATTTTCACCTCGCTGTGATAGGCCAGCTCATCGCAACATCTTTGCACAAGGTTCGGGCCCAAGCCACCGCAAGATTCCCTCGGTACCGACTCGATGCGAAAGTTTCCCAACGTAAGAGGGCCTAGGGAAAGACCTGGCGGCATTGACACCCACCAGGTCCCCCTTCCCGTCTAACCCTGACATTGTTGACCGAACAGATCTACCCCTTCGACTTTCACAGAACGGGGTTTGAACGAGTGACATTTTCACCTGGTTGTGATAGGCCAGCCCATAGCAACATCTTAGCACAAGGTAGGCCCCAACCCACCACAAGATTCCCTCGGTGTCGACCCGATGCGACAGTTTCCGAACGTAAGAGGGTGCAGGGAAAGACCTGGCGGCATTGCCACCCCTAGGTCCCCTGTCCCGTCTAACCCCTGACACTGTTGACCGAACGGATCTACCCCTTTGACTTTCACCGGACGGGGTTTGACCGAGGGACATTTTCACCTGGCTGTGATAGGCCAGCCCATAGCAACATCTTAGCACAAGGTTCGGGCCCAACAAACCGCAAGATCCCTTCGGTGTCGACCCGATGCCACATTTTCCCAACGTAAGAGGGGCCAGGGCAAAACTTGGCGGCATTGACACCCCCAGGTACGCCGTCTCGTCTAACCCTAACACTGTTGACCAAACGGATCTACCCCTTTGACTTTCACCGGAAGGGATTGACCGAGGGACATTTTCACCTGGGTGTGATAGGCCAGCCCATAGCAAACCCTTAGCACAAGGTCCGGGCCCAAGCCACCGCAAGGTTCCCTCGGTACCGACTCGATGCGAAAGTTTCCCAACGTAAGAGGGCCCAGGGCAAGACCTGGCGGCATTGACACCCACCAGGTCCCCCGCCCCTTCTAACCCTGACACTGTTGACCGAATGGATCTACCCCTTTGACTTTCACCGGACGGTGTTTGACCGAGGGACATTTTCACCTGGCTGTGATAGGCCAGCCCATAGAAAACTCTTAGCACAAGGTCCGGGCCCAAGCCACCGCAAGATTCCCTCGGTACCGACTCGATGCAAAAGTTTCCCAGCGTAAGAGGGCCCAGGGCAAGACCTAGCGGCATTGAGACCCACTAGGTCCCCCGTCCCGTCTAACCCTGACACTGTTGACCGAACGGATCTACCCCTTCGACTTTCACAGGACGGGGTTTGAACGAGGGACATTTTCACCTGGCTATGATAGGTCAACCCATAGCAACATCTTAGCACAAGGTCGGGCCCAACCCCCCCAAGATTCCCTCGGTGTCGACCCGATGTGACTATTTCCGAACGTAAGAGGTTGCAGGGAAAGACTTGGAGGCATTGTCACCCCTAGGTTCTTCGTCCCGTCTAACCCCTAACACTGTTGACCGAACGGATCTACCCCTTTGACTTTCACCGGACGGGGTTTGACTGAGGTACATTATCACGTGGCTGTGATAGGCCAGCCCATAGCAACATCTTAGCACAAGGTCCGGGCCTAACTAACCACAAGATCCCCTCGGTGTCGACCCGATGCCACATTTTCTAGACGTAAGAGAGCACAGAGCAAAACCTGGCGGCATTGCCACCCCCAAGTCCCCCGTCTCGTCTAACCCTGACACTGTTGACCGAACGGATCAACTCCTTTGACTTTCACCGGACGGGGTTTGACCGAGGGACATTTTCACCTGGCTGTGATAGGCCAGCCCATAGCAACATCTTAGCACAAGGTCCGGTCCCAAGCCACCGCAAGATTTCCTTGGTACCGACTCGAGGCAAAAGTTTCCCAACGTAAGAGGGCCCAGGGCAAGACCTGGCAGCATTGACACCCACCAGGTCCCCCGTCCCGTCTAGCCCTGACACTGTTGACCGAATGGGTCTACCCCTTTGACTTTCACCGGACGGGGTTTAACGCGGGACATTTTCACCTAGCTGTGATAGGCCAGCCCATAGCAACATTTTAGCACAAGGTCCGGGCCCAACAAACTACAATATCCCATCGGTGTCGACCCGATACCACATTTTCCCAACATAAGAGGGCCCAGGGCAATATCTGGCGGCATTGCCACCCCCAGGTTCCCCGTCTCGTCTAACACTAACACTTTTGACCGAACGGATCTACCCCTTTGACTTTCATCGGACGGGGTTTGACCGAGGGACATTTTCACCTCGCTGTGATAGGCCAGCTCCTAGCAACATCTTAGCACAAGGTCCGGGCCCAAGCCACCGCAAGATTCCCTCGGTACCGACTCGATGCGAAACTTTCCCAACGTAAGAGGGCCTAGGGAAAGACCTGGCGGCATTGACACCCACCTGGTCCCCCTTCTCGTCTAACCCTGACACTGTTGACCAAACGGATCTACCCCGTCGACTTTCATAGGACGGGGTTTGAACGAGTGACATTTTCACCTGGTTGTGATAGGCCTGCCCATAGAAAACTCTTAGCAAAAGGTCCTGGCCCAAGCCACCGCAAGATTCCCTCGGTACCGACTCGACGCGAAATTTTCCCAACGTAAGAGGGCCCAGGGCAAGACCTGACGGCATTGAAACCCACCAGGTCCCACGTCCCGTCTAGCCCTGACACTGTTGACCGAACGGATCTACCCCTTCGACTTTCACAGGACTGGGTTTGACCGAGGGACATTTTCACCTGGCTGTGATAGGCCAGCCAATAGCAACATTTTCGCACAAGGTCCGGGCCCAACAAACCGCAAGATCCCCTCGGGGTCTACCCGATGCCACATTTTCCAAACGTAAGACGGCAGAGGGCAAAACCTAGCGGCATTGCCACCCCCAGGTTCCCCATCTCGTCTAACCCTAACACTATTGACCGAACGGATCTACCCCTTTGACTTTCGTCGAACGGGGTTTGACCGAGGGACATTTTCACCTGGCTGTGATAGGCCAGCCCAAAGCAAACTCTTAGCACAAGGTCCGGGCCCAAGCCACCGCAAGATTCCCTCGGTACCGATTCGATGCGAAAGTTTCCCAGCGTAAGAGGGCCAAGGGCAAGACCTGGCGGCATTGACACCCACCAGGTCCCCCGTCCCATCTAACCCTGACACTGTTGACCGAACGGATCTACCCCTTCGACTTTCACAGGACGGGGTTGGAACGAGGGACATTTACACCTGGCTGTGATAGGTCAGCCCATAGCAACATCTTAGCACAAGGTCGGGCCCAACCCCCACAAGATTCCCTCGGTATCGACCCGATGCGACTGTTTCCGAACGTAACAGGGTGCAGGGAAAGACCTGGCGGTATTGCCACCCCTAGGTCCCCCGTCCCGTCTAACCCCTGACACTGTTGACTGAACGGATCTACCCCTTTGACTTTCACCGGACGGGGTTTGACTGAGGGACATTTTCACCTGGCTGTGATAGGCCTGCCCATAGCAACATCTTAGCACAAGGTCCGGGCCCAACAAACCGCAAGATCCCCTCGGTGTCGACCCGATGCCACATTTTCCAAACGTAAGAGGGCACAGAGCAAAACCTGGCGGCATTGCCACCCCCAAGTCCCCCGTCTCATCTAACCTTGACACTGTTGACCGAACGGATCTACTCCTTTGACTTTCACCGGACGGGGTTTGACCGAGGGACATTTTCACCTGGCTGTGATAGGCCAGCCCATAGCAACATCTTAGCACAAGGTCCAGGCCCAAGCCACCGCAAGATTCCCTCGATACCGACCCGATGCGAAAGTTTCCCAACGTAAGAGGGCCCAGGGCAAGACCTGGCAGCATTGACACCCACCAGGTCCCCCGTCCCGTCTAACCCTGGCACTGTTGACCGAACGGATCTACCCCCTTTGACTTTTACCGGACAGGGTTTAACGAGGGACATTTTCACCTGGCTATGATAGGCCAGCCCATACCAACATCTTAGCACAAGGTAGGGCCCAACAAACTGCAAGATCCCCTCGGTGTCGACCCGATACCACATTTTCCCAACGTAAGAGGGCCCAGGGGAAAACCTGGCGGCATTGCCACCCCCAGGTCCCCCGTCTCTTCTAACACTAACACAGTTGACCGAACGGATCTACCCCTTTGACTTTCACCGGACGGGGTTTGACCGAGGGACATTTTCACCTGGTTGTGATAGGCCAGCTCATAGCAACATCTTAGCACAAGGTCCGGGCACAAGCCAACGCAAGATTCCCTCGGTACTGACTTGATGCGAAAGTTTCCCACCGTAAGAGGGCCTAGGGCAAGACCTGGCGGCATTGACACCCACTAGGTCCCCCTTCCCGTCTAACCCTGACATTGTTGACCGAACGGATCTACCCCTTCGACTTTCACAGAACGGGGTTTGAACGAGTGACATTTTCACCTGGTTGTGATAGGCCAGCCCATAGCAACATCTTAGCACAAGGTAGGCCCCAACCCACCACAAGATTCCCTCGGTGTCGACCCGATGCGACAGTTTCCGAACGTAAGAGGGTGCAGGGAAAGACCTGGCGGCATTGCCACCCCTAGGTCCCCCGTCCCGTCTAACCCCTGACACTGTTGACCGAACGGATCTACCCCTTTTACTTTCACCGGACGGGGTTTGACCGAGGGAAATTTTCAACTGGCTGTGATAGGCCAGCCCATAGCAACATCTTAGCACAAGGTTCGGGACCAACAAACCGCAAGATCACTTCGGTGTCGACCCGATGCCACATATTCCCAACGTAAGAGGGGCCAGGGCAAAACTTGGCGGCATTGCCACCCCCAGGTACGCCGTCTCGTCTAACCCTAACACTGTTGACCAAACGGATCTACCCTTTTGACTTTCATCGGAAGGGATTGACCGAGGGACATTTTCACCTGGGTGTGATAGGCCAGCCCATAGCAAACCCTTAGCACAAGGTCCGGGCCCATGCCACCGCAAGGTTCCCTCGCTACCGACTCGATGCGAAAGTTGCCCAACGTAAGAGGGCCCAGGGCAAGACCTGGCGGCATTGACACCCACCAGGTCCCCCGCCCCTTCTAACCCTGACACTGTTGACCGAACGGATCTACCCCTTCGACTTTCACAGGACAGGGTTTGAACGAGGGACATTTTCATCTAGCTGTGATAGGCCAGCCCATAGCAACATCTTAGCACAAGGTCGGGCCCTACCCCCACAAGATTCCCTCTGTGTCGACCCGATGCGACAGTTTCCGAACGTAAGAGGGTGGAGGGAAAGACCTGGCGCCATTGCCACCCCTAGGTCCCCCGTCCCGTCTAACCCCTGACACTATTGACTGAACGGATCTACCTCTTTGACTTTCACCGGACGGGGTTTGGCCGAGGGACATTTTCACCTGGCTGTGATAGGCCAGCCCATAGCAACATCTTCGCACAAGGTCCGAGCCCAACAAACCGCAAGATCCCCTCGGTGTCGACCCGGTGCGATAGTTTCGGAACGTAAGAGGGTGCAGGGAAAGACCTGGCGGCATTGCCACCCCTAGGTCCCCCGTCCCGTCTAACCCTTGACACTGTTGACCGAATGGATCTACCCCTTTTACTTTCACCGGACGGGGTTTGACCGAGGGACATTTTCACCTGGCTGTGATAGGCCAGCCCATAGAAAACTCTTAGCACAAGGTCCGGGCCAAAGCCACCGCAAGATTCCCTCGGTACCGACTCGATGCAAAAGTTTCCCAGCGTAAAAGGGCCCAGGGCAAGACCTGGCGGCATTGAGACCCACCAGGTCCCCCGTCCCGTCTAACCCTGACACTGTTGACAGAACGGATCTACCCCTTCGACTTTCACAGGACGGGGTTTGAACGAGGGACATTTTCACCTGGCTATGATAGGTCAGCCCATAGCAACATCTTAGCACAAGGTCGGGCCCAACCCCCCCAAGATTCCCTCGGTGTCGACCCGATGCGACTATTTCCGAACGTAAGAGGTTGCAGGGAAAGACTTGGAGGCATTGTCACCCCTAGGTTCCTCGTCCCGTCTAACCCCTGACACTGTTGACCGAACGGATCTACCCCTTTGACTTTCACCGGACGGGGTTTGACTGAGGTACATTATCACCAGGCTGTGATAGGCCAGCCCATAGCAACATCTTAGCACAAGGTCCGGGCCCAACTAACCGCAAGATCCCCTCGGTGTCGACCCGATGCCACATTTTCCAGATGTAAGAGGGCACAGAGCAAAACCTGGCGGCATTGCCACCCCCAAGTCCCCCGTCTCGTCTAACCCGGACACTGTTAACCGAACGGATCAACTCCTTTGACTTTCACCGGACGGGGTTTGACCGAGGGACATTTTCACCTGGCTGTGATAGGCCAGCCCATAGCAACATCTTAGCACAAGGTCTGGTCCCAAGCCACCGCAAGATTCCCTTGGTACCGACTCGAGGCGAAAGTTTCCAAACGTAAGAGGGCCCAGGGCCAGACCTGGCAGCATTGACACCCACCAGGTCCCCCGTCCCGTCTAGCCCTGACACTGTTGACCGAACGGGTCTACCCCTTTGACTTTCACCGGACGGGGTTTAACGCGGGACATTTTCACCTAGCTGTGATAGGCCAGCCCATAGCAACGTCTTAGCACAAGGTCCGGGCCCAACAAACTGCAATATCCCATCGGTGTCGACCCGATACCACATTTTCCCAACGTAAGAGGGCCCAGGGCAATATCTGGCGGCATTGCCACCCCCAGGTTCCCCGTCTCGTCTAACACTAACACTTTTGACCGAACGGATCTACCCCTTTGACTTTCATCGGACGGGGTTTGACCGAGGGACATTTTCACCTCGCTGTGATAGGCCAGCTCCTAGCAACATCTTAGCACAAGGTCCGGGCCCAAGCCACCGCATGATTCCCTCGGTACCGACTCGATGCGAAACTTTCCCAACGTAAGATGGCCTAGGGAAAGACCTGGCGGCATTGACACCCACCTGGTCCCCCTTCTCGTCTAACCCTGACACTGTTGACCAAACGGATCTACCCCGTCGACTTTCATTGGACGGGGTTTGAACGAGTGACATTTTCACCTGGTTGTGATAGGCCTGCCCATAGAAAACTCTTAGCACAAGGTCCTGGCCCAAGCCACCGCAAGATTCCCTCGGTACCGACTCGATGCGAAAGTTTCCCAACGTAAGAGGGCCCAGGGCAAGACCTAACGGCATTGAAACCCACTAGGTCCCACGTCCCGTCTAGCCCTGACACTGTTGACCGAACGGATCTACCCCTTCGACTTTCACAGGACGGGGTTTGACCGAGGGACATTTTCACCTGGCTGTGATAGGCCAGCCCATAGCAACATTTTCGCACAAGGTCCGGACCCAACAAACCGCAAGATCCCCTTGGGGTCGACCCGATGCCACATTTTCCAAACGTAAGACGGCACAGGGCAAAACCTGGCGGCATTGCCACTCCCCGGGTTCCCCATCTCGTCTAACCCTAACACTGTTGACCGAACGGATCTACCCCTTTGACTTTCGTCGAACGGGGTTTGACCGAGGGACATTTTCACCTGGCTGTGATAGGCCAGCTCAAAGCAAACTCTTAGCACAAGGTCCGGGCCCAAGCCACCGCAATATTCCCTCGGTACCGATTCGATGCGAAAGTTTCCCAGCGTAAGAGGGCCAAGGGCAAGACCTGGCGGCATTGACACCCACCAGGTCCCCCGTCCCATCTAACCCTGACACTGTTGACCGAACGGATCTACCCCTTCAACTTTCACAGGACGGGGTTTGAACGAGGGACATTTACACCTGGCTATGATAGGTCACCCATAGCAACATCTTAGCACATGGTCGGGCCCAACCCCCACAAGATTCCCTCGGTATCGACCCGATGCGACTGTTTCCGAACGTAACAGGGTGCAGGGAAAGACCTGGCGGTATTGCCACCCCTAGGTCCCCCGTCCCGTCTAACCCCTGACACTGTTGACCGAATGGATCTACCCCTTTGGCTTTCAACGGACGGGGTTTGACTGAGGGACATTTTCACCTGGCTGTGATAGGCCAGCCCATAGCAACATCTTAGCACAAGGTCCGGGCCCAAAAAACCGCAAGATCCCCTCGATGTCGACCCGATGCCACATTTTCCAAACGTAAGAGGGCACAGAGCAAAACCTGGCGGCATTGCCACCCCCAAGACCCCCGTCTCGTCTAACCTTGACACTGTTGATCGAACGGATCTACTCCTTTGACTTTCACCGGACGGGGTTTGACCGAGGGACATTTTCACCTGGCTGTGATAGGCCAGCCCATAGCAACGTCTTAGCACAAGGTCCAGGCCCAAGCCACCGCAAGATTCCCTCGGTACCGACCCGATGCGAAAGTTTCCCAACGTAAGAGGGCCCAGGGCAAGACCTGGCAGCATTGACACCCACGAGGTCCCCCGTCCCGTCTAACCCTGACACTGTTGACCGAACGGATCTACCCCCTTTGACTTTCACCGGACAGGGTTTAACGAGGGACATTTTCACCTGGCTATGATAGGTCAGCCCATACCAACATCTTAGCACAAGGTAGGGCCCAACAAACTGCAAGATCCCCTCGGTGTCGACCCGATACCACATTTTCCCAACGTAAGAGGGCCCAGGGCAAAACCTGGCGGCATTGCCACCCCCAGGTCCCCCGTCTCGTCTAACACTAACACAGTTGACCGAACGGATCTACCCCTTTGAGTTTCACCGAACGGGGTTTGACAGAGGGACATTTTCACCTGGTTGTGATAGGCCAGCTCATAGCAACATCTTAGCACAAGGTCCGGGCACAAGCCAACGCAAGATTCCCTCGGTACTGACTTGATGCGAAAGTTTCCCACCGTAAGAGGGCCTAGGGCAAGACCTGGCGGCATTGACACCCACCAGGTCCCCCTTCCCGTCTAACCCTGACATTGTTGACCGAACGGATCTACCCCTTCGACTTCACAGAACGGGGTTTGAACGAGTGACATTTTCACCTGGTTGTGATAGGCCAGCCCATAGCAACATCTTAGCACAAGGTAGGCCCCAACCCACCACAAGATTCCCTCGGTGTCGACCCGATTGGACAGTTTCCGAACGTAAGAGGGTGCAGGGAAAGACCTGGCGGCATTGCCACCCCTAGGTCCCCCGTCCCGTCTAACCCCTGACACTGTTGACCGAACGGATCTACCCCTTCGACTTTCACCGGACGAGGTTTGACCGAGGGACATTTTCACCTGGCTCTGATAGGCCAGCCCATAGCAACATCTTAGCACAAGGTTCGGTCCCAACAAACCGCAAGATCCCTTCGGTGTCGATCCGATGCCACATTTTCCCAACCTAAGAGGGGCCAGGGCAAAACTTGGCGGCATTGCCACCCCCAGGTACGCCGTCTCGTCTAACCCTAACACCGTTGACCAAACGGATCTACCCCTTTGACTTTCACCGGAAGGGATTGACCGAGGGACATTTTCACCTGGGTGTGATAGGCCAGCCCATAGCAAACACTTAGCACAAGGTCCGGGCCCAAGCCACCGCAAGGTTCCCTCGGTACCGACTCGATGCGAAAGTTTCCCAACGTAAGAGGGCCCAGGGCAAGACCTGGCGGCATTGACACCCACCAGGTCCCCCGTCCCGTCTAACCCTGACACTGTTGACCGAACGGATCTACCCCTTCGACTTTCACAGGACGGGGTTTGAACGAGGGACATTTACACCTGGCTGTGATAGGTCACCCATAGCAACATCTTAGCACATGGTCGGGCCCAACCCCCACAAGATTCCCTCTGTGTCGACCCGATGCGACAATTTCCGAACGTAAGAGGGTGCAGGGAAAGACCTGGCGGCATTGCCACCCCTAGGTCCCCCGTCCCGTCTAACCCCTGACACTATTGACTGAACGGATCTACCTCTTTGACTTTCACCGGACGGGGTTTGACCGAGGGACATTTTCACCTGGCTGTGATAGGCTAGCCCATAGCAACATCTTCGCACAAGGTCCGAGCCCAACAAACCGCAAGATCCCCTCGGTGTCGACCCGGTGCCATATTTTCCAAACGTAAGAGGGCACAGGGCAAAACCTGGCGGCATTGCCACCCCCAGGTTCCCCATCTCATCTAACCCTAACACTGTTGACCGAATGGATCTACCCCTTTGACTTTCATCGGACGGGGTTTGAGCGAGGGACATTTTCATCTCGCTGTGATAGGCCAACCCATAGCAACATCTTAGCACAATGCTCGGGCCCAAGCCACTGCAAGATTCCCTCGGGACCGACTCGATGCGAAAGTTTCCCAACATAAGAGGGCCGAGGGCAAAACCTGGCGGCATTGCCACCCCCAGGTCCCCCGTCTCGTCTAACACTAACACTTTTGACCGAACGGATCTACCGCTTTGACTTTTATCGGACGGGGTTTGACCGAGGGACATTTTCACCTCGCTGTGATAGGCCAGCTCATAGCAACATCTTTGCACAAGGTTCGGGCCCAAGCCACCGCAAGATTCCCTCGGTACCGACTCGATGCGATAGTTTCCCAACGTAAGAGGGCCTAGGGAAAGACCTGGCGGCATTGACACCCACCAGGTCCCCCTTCCCGTCTAACCCTGACATTGTTGACCAAACGGATCTACCCCTTCGACTTTCACAGGACGGGGTTTGAACGAGTGACATTTTCACCTGGTTGTGATAGGCCAGCCCATAGCAACATCTTAGCAAAAGGTCGGGCCCAACCCACCACAAGATTCCCTCGGTGTCGACCCGATGCGATAGTTTCCGAACGTAAGAGGGTGCAGGGAAAGACCTGGCGGCATTGCCACCCCTAGGTCCCCCGTCCCGTCTAACCCTTGACACTGTGGACCGAATGGATCTACCCCTTTGACTTTCACCGGACGGGGTTTGACCGAGGGACATTTTCACCTGGCTGTGATAGGCCAGCCCATAGAAAACTCTTAGCACAAGGTCCGGGCCCAAGCCACCGCAAGATTCCCTCGGTATCGACTCGATGCGAAAGTTTCCCAATGTAAGAGGGGCCAGGGCAAGACCTGGCGGCATTGAAACCCACCAGGTCCCACGTCCCGTCTAGCCCTGACACTGTTGACCGAACGGATCTACCACTTCAACTTTCACAGGACAAGGTTTGAACGAGGGACATTTTCACCTGGCTGTGATAGGCCAACCCATAGCAACATCTTAGCACAAGGTCGGGCCCAACCCACACAAGATTCCCTCGGTGTCGACCCGATGCGACAGTTTCCGAACGTAAGAGGGTGCAGGGAAAGACCTGGCGGCACAGCCACCCCTAGGTCCCCCGTCCCGTCTAACCCCTGACACTGTTGACTGAACGGATCTACCTCTTTGACTTTGACCGAACGGGGTTTGACCGAGGGACATTTTCACCTGGCTGTGATAGGCCAGCCCATAGCAACATCTTCGCACAAGGTCCGGGCCCAACAAACCGCAAGATCCCCTCGGTGTCGACCCGATGCCACATTTTCCAAACGTAAGAGGGCACAGGGCAAAACCTGGCGGCATTGCCACCCCCAGGTTCCCCATCTCGTCTAACCCTAACACTGTTGACCGAACGGATCAACTCCTTTGACTTTCACCGGACGGGGTTTGACCGAGGGACATTTTCACCTGGCTGTGATAGGCCAACCCATCGCAACATCTTAGCACAAGGTCCGGTCCCAAGCCACCGCAAGATTCCCTTGGTACCGACTCGAGGCGAAAGTTTCCCAACGTAAGAGGGCCCAGGGCAAGACCTGGCAGCATTGACACCCACTAGGTCCCCCGTCCCGTCTAGCCCTGACACTGTTGACCGAACGGGTCTACCCCTTTGACTTTCACCGGACGGGGTTTAACGCGGGACATTTTCACCTAGCTGTGATAGGCCAGCCCATAGCAACGTCTTAGCACAAGGTCCGGGCCCAACAAACTGCAATATCCCATCGGTGTTGACCCGATACCACATTTTCCCAACTTGGTACCAACTTGATGCGAAAGTTTCCCAACGTAAGAGGGCCCAGGCCAAGACCTGGCGGCATTAACACCCACCAGGTCCCCTGTCCCGTCTAACCCTGACGCTATTGACTGAACAGATCTACCCCTTCGACTTTCACAGGCTGGGGTTTGAACGAGGGACATTTTCAACTGGCCGTGATAGGCCAGCCCATAGCAACATCTTAGCACAAGGTCGGGCCCAACCCACCACAAGATTCCCTCAGTGTCGACCCGATGCGACAGTTTCTGAACATAAGAGGGTGTAGGGAAAGACCTGGCGGCATTGCCAACCGTAGGTCCCCCGTCCCGTCTAACCCTAACATTGTTGACCGAACGGATCTACCCCTTTGACTTTCACCGGACAGGGTTTGACCGAGGGACATTTTCACCTGGCTGTGATAGGCCAGCCCATAGCAACATCTTAGCACAAGGTCCAGGGCCAAGCCACCGCAAGATTTCCTCGGTACCAACTCGATGCGAAAGTTTCCCAACGTAAGAGGGCCTAGGGCAAGACCTGGCGGCATTGACACCCACCAGGTCCCTCTACCTGTCTAACCCTGACACTGTTGACCGAACGGATCTACCCCTTCGACTTTCACAGGACGGGGTTTGAACGAGGGACATTTTCTCCTGGGTGTGATAGGCCAACCCATAGCAACATCTTAGCACAAGGTCAGGCCCAACCCACCACCAGATTCCCTCGGTGTCGGCCTGATGCATCAGTTTTTGAAGGTAAGAGGGTGCTGGGAAAGATCTAGTGCCATTGCCACCCCTAGGTCCCCCGTCGCGTCTAACCCCTAACACTGTTGACCGAACGGATCTACCCCTTTGACTTTCACCGGACGGGGTTTGACCGAGGGGCATTTTCACCTGGCTGTGATAGGCCAGCCCATAGCAAACTCTTAGCACAAGGTCCGGGCCCAAGCCACCGCAAGATTCCCTCGGTACTGACTCGATGCGAAAGTTTCCCAACGTAAGAGGGCCCAGGGCAAGACCTCGCGGCATTGACACCCACCAGGTCCCCCGTCCCGTCTAACCCTGACACTGTTGACCGAACGGTTCTACCCCTTCGACTTTCACAGGACGGGGTTTGAACGAGGGACATTTTCACCTGATTGTGATAGGCCAGCCCATAGCAACATCTTAGCACAAGGTCAGGCCGTACCCACCACAAGATTCCCTCGGTGTCGACCCGATGCGACAGTTTCCGAACGTCAGAGGGTGCAGGGAAAGACCTGGCAGCATTGCCACCCCTAGGTCCCCCGTCCCGTCTAACCCCTGACATTGTTCACCGAACGGATATACCCCTTTAACATTCACCGGACGGGGTTTGACCGAGGGACATTTTCACCTCGCTGTGATAGGCCAGCACATAGAAACATCTTAGCACAAGGTTCGGGCCCAACAAACCGCAAGATCCCCTCGGTGTCGACCCGATGCCACATTTTCCCAACGTAAGAGGGGCCAAGGCAAAACCTGGCGGCATTGGCACCCCCAGGTCCCCCGTCTCGTCTAACCCTAACACTGTTGACCAGACGGATCTACCCCTTCAACTTTCACCGGACGGGGTTTGACCGAGGGACATTTTCACCTGGCTGTGATAGGCCAGCCCATAGCAACATCTTAGCACAAGGTCCGGGCCCAAGGCACCGCAAGATTCCCGCGGTACCGACTCGATGCGAGAGTTTCCCAACGTAAGAGGGCCCAGGGCAAGACCTGGCAGGATTGACACCCGGTCGCCCGTCCCGTTTAACCCTGACACTGTTGACCGAACAGGTCTACCCCTTTGACTTTCACCGGACGGGGTTTAACGAGGGACATTTTCACCTAGCTGTGATAGGCCAGCCCGTAGCAACATCTTAGCACAAGGTCAGGGCCTAACAAACTGCAAGATCCCCTCGGTGTCGACCCGATACCAAATTTTCCCAACGTAAGAGAGCCCAGGGCAAAACCTAGCGGCATTGCCACCCCCAGGTCCCTCGTATTATCTAACCTTGACATTGTTGACCGAACAGATCTACCCCTTTGACTTTCACTGGACGGGGTTTGACCGAGGGACATTTTCACCAGGCTGTGATAGGCCAGCTCATAGCAACATCTTAGCACAAGGTTCGGGCCCAAGCCACCTTAAGATTCCCTCGGTACCGACCCGATGCGACAGTTTCCGAACGTCAGAGGGTGCAGGGAAAGACCTGGCGGTATTGACACCCACCAGATCCCCCGTCCCGTCTAACCCTGAAACTGTTGACCGAACGGTTCTGCCCCTTCGACTTTCAGAGGACGGGGTTTGAACGAGGGACATTTTCACCTGGCTGTGATAGGCCCGCCAATAGCAATATCTTAGCAGAACGTCTGGACCCAACAAACCGCAAGATCCCCTCGGTGTCGACCCGATGCCACATTTTCCAAACGTAAAAGGGCACAGAGCAAAACCTGGCGGCATTGCCAACCCCAATTCCCTCGTCTCGTCTAACATTGACACTGTTGACCGAACGGATCTACTCCTTTGACTTTCACCGTACGGGGTTTGATCGAGGGACATTTTCACCTGGCTGTGATAGGCCAACCCATAGCAACGTCTTAGCACAACGTCCTGGCCTAAGCCACCGCAAGATTCCCTCGGTACCGACTCGATGCGAAAGTTTCCCAACGTAAGAGGGCCCAGGGCAAGACCTGGTAGCATTGACACCCACCAGGTCCCCCGTCCCGTCTAACCCTGACACTGTTGACCAAACGGATCTACCCCTTTGACTTTCACCGGACGGGGTTTAACGAGGGACATTTTCACCTGGCTGTGATAGGCCAGCCCATAGCAACATCTTAGCACAAGGTAGGGCCCAACAAACTCCAAGATCCCCTCGGTGTCGACCCGATACCACATTTTCCCAACGTAAGAGGGCCTAGGGCAAAACCTGGCGGCATTGCCACCCCCAGGTCCCCCGTCTCGTCTAACCCTAACACTGTTGACCAAACGGATCTACCTCTTTGACTTTCACCGGAAGGGTTTGACCACGGGACATTTTCACCTGGGTGTGATAGGCCAGCCCATAGCAAACTCTTGGGACAAGGTCCGGGACCAAGCCACCGCCAGATTCCCTCGGTACCGACTCGATGCGAAAGTTTCCCAACGTAAGAGGGCCCAGGGCAAGACCTGGCGGCATTGACACCCACCAGGTCCCCCGTCCCGTCTAACCCTTACACTGTTGACAGAACGGTACTACCCCTTCGACTTTCATAGGACGGGGTTTGAACGAGGGACATTATCACCTGGCTATGATAGGCCAGCCCATAGCAACATCTTAGCACAAGGTCGGGACTAACCCCCACAAGATTCCCTCGGTGTCGACCCGATGCGACAGTTTCCGAACGTAAGAGGGTGCAGGGAAAGACCTGGCGGCATTGCCACCCCCAGGTCCCCCGTCCCGTCTAACCCGTGACACTATTGACTGAACGGATCTACCTCTTTGACTTTCACCGGACGGGGTTTGACTGAGGGACATTTACACCTGGCTATGATAGGCCAGCCCATAGCAACATCTTCGCATAAGGTCCGAGCCCAACAAACCGCAAGATGGTGTCGACCCGGTGCCACATTTTCCAAACGTAAGAGGGCACAGGGCAAAACCTGGCGGCATTGCCACCCCCAGGTTCCCCATCTCGTCTAAGCCTAACACTGTTGACCGAACGGACATACCCCTTTGACTTTCATCGGACGGGGTTTGACCGAGGGACATTTTCACCTCGCTGTGATAGGCCAACCCATAGTAACATCTTAGCACAAGGTTCGGGCTCAAGCCACCGCAAGATTCCCTCGGTACCGACTCGATGCGAAAGTTTCCCAACGTAAGAGGGCCTAGGGAAAGACCTGGCGGCATTGACACCCACCAGGTCCCCCGTCTAGTCTAAGCCTGACACTATTGACCGAACGGATCTACCCCTTCGACTTTCACCGGAAGGTGTTTGACCGAGGGACATTTTCACCTGGTTGTGATAGGCCAGCCCATAGCAACATCTTAGCACAAGGTCCGGGCCCAAGCCACCGCACGATTCCCTCGGTACCGACTCGATGTGAAAGTTTCCCAACGTAAGAGGGCCCAGGGCAAGACCTGGCAGCATTGACACCCACCAGGTCCCCCGTCCCGTCTAACCCTGACACTGTTGACCAAACGGATATACCCCTTTGACTTTCACCGGACGGGGTTTAAGGAGGGACATTTTCACCTGGCTGTGATAGGCCACCCATAGCAACATCTTAGCACAAGGTAGGGCCCAACAAACTGCAAGATCCCCTCGGTGTCGACCGAATACCACATTTTCCCAAGGTAAGAGGGCCGAGGGCAAAACCTGGCGGCATTGCCACCCCCAGGTCCCCCGTCTCGTCTAACACTAACACTGTTGACTGAACGGATCTACCCCTTTGACTTTCATCGGACGGGGTTTCACCGAGGGACATTTTCACCTCGCTGTGATAGGCCAGCTCATAGCAACATCTTAGCACAAGGTCCGGGCCCAAGCCAACGCAAGATTCCCTCGGAACCGACTCGATGCGAAAGTTTCCCAACGTAAGAGGGCCTAGGGCAAGACCTGGCGGCATTGACACCCACCAGGTCCCCCTTCCCGTCTAACCCTAACACTGTTGACCGAACGGATCTACCCCTTCGACTTTCACAGGACGGGGTTTGAACGAGTGACATTTCCACCTGGTTGTGATAGGCCAGCCCATAGCAACACCTTAGCACAAGGTAGGGCCCAACCCACCACAAGATTCCCTCGGTGTCGACCCCATGCGATAGTTTCCGAACATAAGATGGTGCAGGGAAAGACCTGGCAGCATTGCCACCCCTAGGTCCCCCGTCCCGTCTAACCCTTGACACTGTTGACCGAACGGATCTACCCCTTTGGCTTTCACCAGACGGGGTTTGACCGAAGGACATTTTCACCTAGCTGTGATAGGCCAGCCCATAGCAACATCTTAGCACAAGGTTCGGGCCCAACAAACCGCAAGATCCCCTCGGTGTCGACCCGATGCCACATTTTTCCAATGTAAGAGGGGCCAGGGCAAAACTTGGCGGCATTGCCACCCCCAGGTCCCTGGTCTCATCTAACCCTAACACTATTGACCAAATGGATCTACCCCTTTGACTTTCGTCGGAAGGGTTTGACCGAGGGACATTTTCACCTGGCTGTGATAGGCCAGCCCATAGCAACATCTTAGCACAAGGTTCGGGCCCAAGCCACCGCAAGATTTCCTCGGTACCGACTCGATGCGAAAGTTTCCCAACGTAAGAGGGCCCAGGGCAAGACCTGGCGGCATTAACACCCACTAGTTCCCCCGTCCTGTCTAACCCTGACACTGTGGACCGAACGGATCTACCCCTTCAACTTTCACCGGACGGGGTTTGAACGAGGGACATTTTCACCTGGGTGTGATAGGCCAGTCCATAGCAACATCTTAGAACAAGGTCAGGCCCAACCCACCACAAGATTCCCTCGATGTCAGCCCGATGCGTCAGTTTCCGAAGGTAAGAGGGCGCAGGGAAAGACCTGGTGGCATTGCCACCCCTAGGTCCCCCGTCCCGTCTAACCCCTGACACTGTTGACCAAACGGAACTAACCCTTTCACTTTCACCGGACGGGGTTTGACCGAGGGACATTTTCACCTGGCTATGATAGGCTAGCCCATAGCAACATCTTAGCACAAGGTCCAGGCCCAAGCCAAGATCCCCTCGGTATAGACCCGATGTGACAGTTTCCAAATGTAAGAGGGGCCAAGGCAAAACCTGGCGGCATTGCCACCCCCAGGTCCCCCGTCTCGTCTAACCCTGACACTGTTGACCAAACGGATTTACCCCTTTGACTTTCACCGGACGGGGTTTGAACGAGGGACATTTTCGCATGCTGTGATAGGCCAGCCCATAGCAACATCTTAACACCACGTCCGCGCCCAAGCCACCGCAAAATTCCCTCGGTACCGCCTCGATGCGAAAGTTTCCCACCATAAGAGGGCCTAGGGCAAGACCTAGCGGCATTGACACCCACCAGGTCCCCCGTCCCGTCTAACCCTGACACTGTTGGCCAAATGGATCTACCCCTTCGACTTTCACAGGACGGGGTTTGAACGAGGGACATTTTCACCTGGTTGTGATAGGCCAGCCCATAGCAATATCTTAGCACAAGGTCGAGCCCAACCCTCCACAAGATTCCCTCGGTGTCCACCCGATGCGATTGATTCCGAACGTAAGAGGGTGCAGGGAATGACCTGGTGGCATTGCCACCCCTAGGTCCCCCATCCCGTCTAACCCCTGACACTGTTGACTGAACGAATCTATCCCTTTGACTTTCACCGGACGGGGTTTGACCGAGGGATATTTTCACCTGGCTGTGATAGGCCAGCCCATAGCAACATCTTAGCACAAGGTCCGGGCCCAACAAACCGTAAGATCCCCTCGGTGTCGACCCGATGCCACATTTTGCCAACGTAAGAGAGCCCAGGGCAAAACCTGGTGGCATTGCCACCCCCAGGTCCCCCATCTCGTCTAACCCTAACACTGTTGACTGAACGGATCTACCCCTTTGACTTTCACCACACGGGGTTTGACCGAGGGACATTTTCACCTCGCTGTGATAGGCCAACCCATAGCAACATCTTAGCACAAGGTCAGGCCCAACCCACCACCAGATTCCCTCGGTGTCGGCCTGATGCATCAGTTTTCGAAGGTAAGAGGGTGCTGGGAAAGATCTAGTGCCATTGCCACCCCTAGGTCCCCCGTCGCGTCTAACCCCTAACACTGTTGACCGAACGGATCTACCCCTTTGACTTTCACCGGACGGGGTTTGACCGAGGGGCATTTTCACCTGGCTGTGATAGGCCAGCCCATAGCAAACTCTTAGCACAAGGTCCGGGCCCAAGCCACTGCAAGATTCCCTCGGTATCGACTCGATGCGAAAGTTTCGCAACGTAAGAGGGCCCAGGGCAAGACCTGGCGGCATTGACACCCTCCAGGTCCCCCGTCCCGTCTAACCCTGACGCTATTGACCGAACGGATCTACCCCTTTGACTTTCACAGGACGGGGTTTGAACGAGGGACATTTTCAATTCGCTATGATAGGCCAGCCCATAGCAACATCTTAGCACAAGGTCGGCCCCAACCCACCACAAGATTCCCTCAGTGTCGACCCGATGCAACAGTTTCCAAACATAAGAGGGTGCAGGGAAAGACCTCGCGCATTGCCACCCGTAGGTCCCCCGTCCCGTCTAACCCCTAACACTGTTGACTGAACGGATCTACCCCTTTGACTTTCACCGGACAGGGTTTCATCGCGGCACATTTTCATCTGGCTGTGATAGGCCAGCCCATAGCAACATCTTAGCACAAGATCCGGGCCCGAACAACCGCAAGATCCCCTCGGTGTCGACCCGATGCCACATGTTCCAAACGTAAGATGGCCCAGGGAAAAATCTTGCGACATTGCCACCCCCAGGTCCCCCGTCTCGTCTAACCCTGACACTATTGACTGAATGGATCTGCCCCTTTGACTTTCACCGGACGGTGTTTGATCGAGGGACATGTTCACCTAGCTGTGATAGGCCAGCCCATAGCAACATCTTACCACAAGGTCCGGGCCCAAGCCACCGCAAGATTCCCTCAGTACCGACTCGATGTGAAAGTTTCGCAACGTAAGAGGGGCCAGGGTAAGACCTGGCGGCATTGACACCCACTAGGTACCCCATCCCGTCTAACCCTGACACTATTGACCAAACGGATCTACCCCTTCGACTTTCGCAGGACGGGGTTTGACCGAGGGACATTTTCACCTGGCTGTGATAGGCCAGCCCATAGCAACATCTTAGCACAAGGTCGGGCCCAACCCACCACAAGATTCCCTCGGTGTCGACCCAATGCGACAGTTTCCGAACGTAAGAGGGCCCAGGGAAACACCGGGCAGCATTACCCCCCCTAGGTCCCCCGTCCCGTCTAATCCGTGACACTGTTGACCGAACCGATCTACCCCTTTGACTTTCACTGGACGCGGTTTGACCGAGGGACATTTTCACCTGGCTATGATAGGCTAGCCCATAGCAACATCTTAGCACAAGGTCCAGGCCCAACCCACCGCAATATCCCCTCGGTATCGACCCGATGTGACAGTTTCCAAATGTAAGAGGGCCCAGGGCAAAACCTGGTGGCATTGCCATCCCCAGGTCCCCCGTCTCGTCTAACCCTGACACTGTTGACCGAACGGATCTACCCCTTTGACTTTCACCGGACGGGGTTTGGCCGAGGGACATTTTCACATGGCTGTAGCTACCCAGCGCAAGACCTGGTGGCGTAGCTACCCCCCAAGTACACCGTCCCGTCTAACCCTAGAAAAGTTGACTGGCGGATCTACGCCTTTGACTTTCGTCGGACAGGGTTTGACCGATGGACCTTTTCACCTGGTTGTGATAGTCCTGCCCATTGCTACACTCCCGAACAAGGTTTGGGCCCAGCCCAAGACCCCCAAGAGTATCGTCCCGTCTAACCATGGCACAGTTGACCGGCGGATCTAGCACTTTCAAGATGCTTATAAAAACATATAGAACTTGTCAAACTAATTGTAATTATCAATTGTTTGTGATTTAATAAAGTATAGGAAACCTATATGCAAAAGAACATGTGGTCACATTACTAACATACTCGAAAACAAATACAAACTACATATACATAATATATGAAAAATTCAACACAAATCTATATATAATTTATTATGTATGTTTATGTTTAGATAAGGCACATTTAATTTAATCAAATTTTAATTTAGAAAAAACTAAAATACAAAAATAAGTAAAAAACAGATAAAACAGCCGTCGGCATAGGTTTGCCCACGGATCGACCGGCAGGCCTTGGATCGATGACGTGGCACGCGTCGCGGATCGGTGACGTGGACCACACCTACGCCGACGACCTTGCCGTAGGCATAGCTATGCTGACGGCCGACGTTAGGGCCGTCAGCATAGACATGACGGCGTCAGACTCCCGGTGGACGAAGACTCCCCGGGCCCACATATATGTCGACGGTGACTGTAGGCATATATTACGATATGCCGACGGCCAGGCTACGCCGACGGCCACCGTAGGCATATCTCTAGGTACGCCGACGACTTTTCTGCACCGACGGCTTCGCCTAGGCCGTTGGCATACCTCTCTCTATGCCGACGGTGGGCCGTCGGCGTAGATTAGGCCGTCGGCGTAAGCAGTTATTCTGGTAGTGCGTGTTTGCTGATGAGGTTCAGCCGTGTTGTTTATGGGGCATGCCTTTTTGTTTAGAAAAGTGTCAACGGCCTCTGCATCATGATGATGCATGTAGCCATTTTATTACGCTATCCAAATATTCAATAGAGGTCTTAGATCTACAAGGCTCTCACTGAGCTGCTAAACATAAACAA
>JAAAWK010000312.1:0-86143 GCA_022496015.1 Hordeum marinum | reverse complement strand
AGAACAATTTTAGAACGTGAACTTATTTTAAAAAGGAGAAAATAACAGTGGAAAAAACAAACAAAAAGTAAAATAAAAAGAGGAAAAAGAAAAAAGAGAAAAGTAAACAGAGACATAAAACGGAAAAGAAGGACAAACCGGTAAAAAACAAAAAATAAAACCGGAACGGAAGCAAACAGTAACAGGCCGGCTCATATCGCATCGCTCTATTCTGCTTGCTGTGCGAAACGTTACATCTAGACGCACAGTGCGTCAAATAGGATTTTCCGTGGATACCGGCGAACATAGCGTTTCTTCCGATTCCATCACCTAACTATCCCCAAACCTACATCATCTTTTCGGCGATATTTAGCACGCCATTACCCTCCTTCTCTTTTATATTTTCCTTACTAATCGATCACCAGTTCGCCATCTTGCCTCTCTACTCCCGGGTGCCCCGATCGTAAGATGCAGTCAATACACGATGCCACTTTCTTTCAGGCATGTGTGCGCTGACATGCACCCATAGCGCTAGTCGCTATAGCCAGACGTGAGGCCTCATCGTGGCATAGGCACATCGCTGAACGATCCAATCCATCCAAGGTATATTATACTATTTCCTAATCTCTACTCCCTACACATTTATTTTAGTACTAAATTAAGGTATATTATATTTTAAAATGGAGAACAAATTTCAAAGCGCAGATACATTTTTAATGCATGATTTGTTTCTTGAATCCTGAGAACAAATTCTGAAACTGAGAACAATTTTGAAAAATACTGAACAAATTTGGAAGGGCGAACAATTTTTGAATCTTGAGAACAAAATTTTGAAACGAAGAACAATTGTGAAAAACCCCGAACAAATTTCTAAGCGTGAATTTTTTTAAAAGCACGAACAATTTTATCAATCTTGAGAACAAACTTAAAAAAATCCTGAACAAAGTCATAAACACAAACATTTGTTGAAACTTGTCTTCTGGAGAACACATTTTGAAAAACAAGAAACATTTTTGAAAAAAGAAGAAACAGTTTTTTTGAGAAACAAGAACATTTTTTGAGAATGTAATTTTGTTTTCTGAATTTATGAAAAATGTTTGAAAAACGTCAATATTTTAAAATTTGGAGTATTTTTTGAAACCAAGAACATTTTTAAAAATCAAGAACATATTTGGAAATTGAAGAATAATTTTAGAACATGAAGTTAGTTTAAAAATTGAACAAATATTTGATATTTGTAACATTTTTCCAGAATACCCAACATTTTTGAAAATATCAAACAATTTCTTAAAATACCGAACATTTTCACAAAATAACGATTTTTTTAAATGATGATTGTTTTCAAAAAAACGGAAAATATTTGAAATTTAGAAAAAAATTTAAAAAGAAAAAACATTTTTCGAATTTGAAGAACAATTTTAGAACATGAACTTATTTAACAAAAGATAAAAAAATTCGAAAAAAGTAAAGAAGAAACAGAAAAAAAGAGGAAAAATAAAAAAGAAACAGAAACATAAAACGAAAAAAGGAAGAAAATCCGGTAAAAAATAAGAAACAAATGGTTCAGGGAACGTCCTGAAAGGTTTCCAAAATCGGAATCAAAGCAAACAGTAACGGGCCGGCCCACATTGCATCGCTCGATCCTGCTCGCTGTGCGAAAGGTTGACATCTTGACGCAGAGAGCGTCAAATAGGATTTTCCGTGGATGCATGCGAACATTGTGATTCTTCCGATTGCATCACCTAGCTATCCCCAGAACCTACGCCGTCTTCTTGGCGACAATTAGCATGCCATTACGTTCCTTCTCTTTCATAATTTTCCTTCCTAATCGATCGCCAGTTCGCCGTCTTGCCTCTCGACTCCCGGGTGCCCCGATCGTAAGATGCACCCATAGCGCCTGCAAGCGCTGACATGCACTGACATGCACCCATAACGCTAGTCGCTAGAGCCATACGCGAGTCCTCATCGTGGCACAGGCTCATCGCTGAACGATCCAATCCATCCAAGGTATATTATGCTATTCCCTAATCCCTACTCCCTACACATTTATTTTAGTACTAAATTAAGCAATTTCTCCTTTGCATACAACGTGCATAGCTGGTACCGATCAGCCTTTGATGCCATTATTTATCTATCTCCGCCATGGTGGAAACAAAATTAAGTGGATGAGTCTATACATGAGAGAGGCGTTCTTGATAAAATTAATCAAGAGTAATATGCTCCGTTGATTCCAAATGGTGAATTGGTAATTTTGTGGAGGAAGAGGACCAAATTGATGGAAATTCTGAATCTTAACAAGAGGGAAATGTTGACATCAATATAGGTGATAAAAATGCTAGTGGCCCTGATAGCACAATTATTTCAACAGGTGCACATGCACAATCTGCTAGTGTTGATGAACATCCCGTTTTGCTTTTTTGGTTCTGAATTAAAGATTACAAATTTACTCCGTCGTATGGTGTACCATGTGATTTTTGAGCATGTCAAGGAAGCCATTTTTTCTCCTAATCCCTCTATTGCTTATCATCTTATTAATTTACAGGCATATAACTCTCGAATCGTCTGAAAGAAGCATTGCAAATATATAATTATTTAAGAATTATTGAGAGAATGACTAAGAGAGTTTAAATGGTTTGATAACGTTATGTATTCAGAAAAATTATTGCATTCCATCATTAATAACTTTGCGTCGAGGATTGATTTTTTTAAGGTAACATGCATAATTATTTCATACGTATAATGTTTTTGATGCATTTAAGTGTTTATTTGTAACATTTCATAATGCATATATCCATTATTGTTACTATATATTGCTTATACTAAGGGCCCTCATTTTTGGTTTCGCTCTGGCGCCAAAATCTCAGGACCGGCTCTGGTGTGCGTGTGTGCAATCATATGGGTGAGTGTATATGCATTTGTGATTCTATTGTGCTAAAAACCCCGGCTGGATGAGCAAACATTTGCCTGGGAGCATGGCAAATCCAGCTGCTCATTATCGCAATTCAGGAGAACGCACATGACAATTTCTTCAAAACACACATGAAAAATTACAGCAGCAAGTACTTGCTGTTAAAAAATGTGTTCGTTTAAGAAAATTAGCATCTCGTGATAATATAAACTGTCGTAAAACATTCGTTTTGCCATCCCATCCCAGCGAATTACAGCACAATACCGTTCTCATAAAAGAACCACAAGCCTGCCGAGTCTGGCGGAGACTGACTCCAAAGAAAATGAATTATGTTGCAATACCTTTATTGGGGTATTTTCAACAAGGACCCTCAAACCGTATGCATACGTTTGGACCGTGCAATTTAAACATGTTTTATCATTCAACACAGTCCTGTATCCGCCGGCCACCCCAAACCCTCTCCCTTGCCCTCGCCTTCACTTGCCCGAAGCAATTGTCCGCATTCATGCTGTTCTGGAGAGACAACTCCGCATTAACGTCGTGCTAGAGCGCACGTGACCTCTCACTAGCGTCGGCATTGAACCGGCTCATCGGTCGAGAGCGCCACCCGCGCAGCGTTCCCTGTGCCCATACCTGTTCATTGTTGGAGAGGCGTTAGTCGACGGGACAAGATGGATATCTACCGCATTCAAATGCAATGCTGATCTGTCTTCCTCAATTAAACATGGACGTCGCCCAACAAATCAACTCCGGCACCTGCGCATTACACACCTGGACAGTTGGCTTGACCGGCATATTCTATTTAAAGGCGGATACTCCAGTCTCAAACAACACCACTCTACACCCGCTCCACACCCTCCTCCCGTTCATCACATTTGCCATGACCGGAAAGACATTGTAGGAGAGCCTGTCAATGGAGTCAAAGCTTGAGGTGGCCACCCTTGCGGACGCCTAGCAGAGCCGCCGTGCTAGGTGGATAGAGGTCGACATGCCGGCCAGCTCCCTGGAGGTCTCTAACGATTATCCCATGATGGATATTGGCTCGGACGATGACTCGGCGCCGGAGCCCTCGCCGGTTCATGGCGGTTTCACTATGGAGCGGGCACAAATGCACTTCAATGCCGCCATGGCGGAGGAGCAACCGGCGATGGCACCTATGTCGACATTCCTGCAGAGGTAGGAGGAGCAGCCATGAAACCTTGTCCTCCTCCAGCAGTACCGACTGGCGCAAGGCCAAATCTACGAGGAGCGTGCGAGCGAGGAAGCCTTTGCATCCATGGTCGCGGCAAACCCCACTTTGTCGCTGACTAGCAGCAATCTAAGAGGCATAGCATGCTCATGCCACCGCTCTCGACCGAATAGCGACGCAGTTGGATGCGGTCATGGCGGAGACCGACACTGAGGCAGCGCTGGAGGCGTAGGCTATCATGGAAGAGAACACCGTGGGCTGCAAATCCTATGCGTCGTAGTGAACTTTCAGGGGCGCCGGTGGTATGACAAGCGTGCTTCCCCGTCCAAGTCCATTGTTGATTTCACGTCCACCGGCGACAGACATGTCGTGTACTCCGACAAGGAGTAGTGCATGGGAGGTGTCCGGTCAGTCTTCCATCTCCTACTCTTTCTCACCGACGACCGCTCCTTCACTTCATGTGTCTCATCACTGTCACTTATGTATATGACGGGATACACCCAACAATCGCCAGAAGGTAATAACAAAGACGCGGAGGATGAGAGCCGCCATAGGCTAGGTTTAGGCATGGCTGTTTTTTAATGGAAAATGTGAAAATTTAATGAATATGCAGTCAGTTAGCCAGATTTATCTCTACGACCTCACCAAGTGGAGATGATGGTTCGATCCAGACAGGAAGAGACCTTTCAGGGCCATCAGACACGGGAGACAAGTGCAGTCCCGCCTTAGGGTTCTTTGTAACTTTGTGATCTGAACCTCCACTTGATAGAGTAGTAATCCTACTTTCTTTCGGTTTCACTTGTGTTGAACACCAAAATCATTTTGCTCTGCTGCAGAAGGAAACTGCAGCAGTAGAATCCAACCAACCAATATAGAAGCCAACCAACTCCTAGGAATAAAGAAACCGGAACTGCCCCCGCGTCGTCCGGACGGGCGACACGGGAGGCGATCTCGATCTAGTTTTCTACGACCTCCCTTCCGATCTATCTCCCCTCGCCCCTGCCTGGTGAAGTCGCCAGGCAAAGCCCATGTGGTCGACGGTGGCGACGGACCCCGATGGTTTCGTATGGATGAGTAGATGTGAGCAGCAGCGACGATCAAACTCCGGCGGCACCGCAACGGCCTTTGCGTATTCACGCAACAGTTCAGGATGTGTTCCTCGCCTCGATCTAGTGCACGCGGGCGTGGTGTCGCCTCAGAGTTGCTCATGGCTGGCTGCAGCCGTCATGCGCACCAGCCTGACATGCCTGGCGACATGCTTGATAGAGGTCACACGCAACCCGGCTTTGTGGATGTCTTTGATGGCACACAAACGCTGCAAGGTGTCGCTCCCAGATCCAGCCATGGCATCCGATGGACCTGGGTGGTACTCTCTCATGTGAAGTGGAATTCTGGTGTACTGTTCTCCGCCGCAGCGACCGTCGGTGTAGTGGTCAACTCCAGCCTACGGTGGCACCCTCGCTGCAGATTGAGATGGTACGTGTACTAGTTCCAACGACGGTAGCCTCATTGCGGATTATGATGGTCATGAAAGGTCTTTGTTACGGCCTATATGATCGGTCCACCTCGATCTGGCCATCTACGTGTTTCGGAATGGCCGCCACATATTTTGCTCAAGATATCTGGATCAGTTGATTTCCGGTCATACATCTCCATATCAACCTACGAGGTTCCGAGGGCGTGGCGCAAAGCTCTGTTCGCCGATGACACAATGGGACATGTATGAAGGGGAACGAGATAGAAAAGAAATTTTCTCTGTCCTACGCACCAGCCTAGGATCACTATGAAGATGCATACAAGGTGTTGATCTGATTGTTATCAACTCGTAGCGCGGCGTAAGTAGAGTCGATGAGATCGTCGGTGCAGATCCCCGCAGGTAGGATTTACAACCACCCAACTGTGAGGATGTTCTCCCTCGTCTGCTCCTTGGACGGTCCCTCGGACAAGCCTTCGGGAGGCGGCTTGACAGTCCTTCGGACCATGTCACGGATAGCCCTTCGGGAGGACTCTCGAATAACCCCTTGGGCAGAAGATTGAACTGACGACCTCTCTATGGGTTTGCACACATACGGTGTCAGCTATCCGATAGGGCTTCGTCTTCCAGAACTAGTTCCTACCGGAACCTAGACAGCCTTTCGGCTCTACACAACTATTTAGTATGAGGAAGAGAAGAAAGCCAGATCATGCATGTCATTTGTGTGAGATTTCGAGTGAGTGTAGAGAACTCCTCTTCACCTCTATTTATAGTGGGAGGGAAGGGGTAGAGGCTAGGGGAAAAGATCAAAACAACCTCCCATGACATCACCCACTACTTCAGGGTTCGGCCGTCATCACCATAACATCATCTACTACCTTAAGATACAGGCGATATCATTATGACATCACTCATTACTTTAAGGTACATGTGTCAACATCATGACATCACCCACTACTTTAAGGTATAAGTGAAATCATTACGACATCCCCCATTACTTTAAGGTACATGTGTTATCACCATGACATCACCCACTAATTTAAGGTACGGTTAACATCATTATGACATCACCCCTTACTTTAAGGTACATGTGGCACCACTATGATATCACCCACTATTTTAAGGTACGAGTAACATCATTATGACATCGCTCATTACTTTAAGGTACATGTGGCATCACCATGACATCACCCACTATTCTAAGATACGGGTGGCATCATTATGACATCACCCATTACGTTAATGTACATGTGTCATCACCATGACATCACTCACTTCTTTAAGGTACATGTGTCATCACCATGCCATCATCCACTACTTTAAGGTACGGGTGACATCATCATGACATCATGCACTATTTATGACAACTTTTCATTATCTCCGAAACTATTCTGGTTTTTTCCTCTCAAATTCCCTGTCTAGTATTCAGTAGATAGATGACCCTTAAGCGTGTGACCCTGTAGGTTCGGTGAAGTATATACATGATCAGAACACTTTCCGATGAATGATCAATAGCGAAACCGTGGACATCCATATTGACTCCTATACCTATACGAATAAATATACGAGTGGACCTGTAGTTGTTGTATGCTATTCATCTTGCTTCGCGATGTACTACGAACACCGAGGTGAGATTTTTCGGCATCCCCGTGGATCAACCACTTGTCTACTATGCCAGTTTCCTTGTTATCGGTATTTTTCTCTTTTCTCGTTTCTGTATTCTGACATCCCTGTGATCAAAGCACATCGTGTGTGGCCAGACGATGATGGATACCGTAACACCGAGAGGGTCCAAAGAATATCTCTCCATCGTCAGAGGAGCAAATCCCAATCTTGAGCTATTAAGTTCATTGTCATACTTTTCCATGAACCCGTAAGCCGCCGTAATAGCCACCCATTTACGGATGACGTTTAACAACCCCCAAAGTTTATGAAGCAAACATGAAGAAACTCAATACTCTCATGGTCTAAGGAATTAGCCAAACGTTAACTTTCTCTATGTTATTTACCATTAACTTGTGACGACTAATGTATTTCATAGCATAAATCAATCTGTCTCGATTGAACACAAGTGTTCTTCTAACACTGTGTCCTCAAAGTTGCTGGCATAGTCATACCCATGATCAGGAAAACAAAAGCATCATGCAACACTTGAGCTAGTCTTAGAGGCGAGACTAGGAATACATTTATCTGTTTATTATTTCACACGTGCATATGAGTCTTCCTTCGAGCCTCGTGGTTATTGCAGACTCAAGAACCGTAGCAGTTATAACACGAAATGTAAACATAATTACGAACATGGAGATAAATAATAACATTTATTGTTGCCACTAGGGCATATTTCCTACAATGTTGGCTTCTCGATTTTCATGGTGGAGATAGCGGTGGAGAAGGTCATGGTGGCCGTGACCGGAGGATCAATTACACGGATGGAGTTTTGGAGGCAATGGTGTCAGCTAGGTGTTATATAACTCTTAGGAGCAACAATGATAAGTGGGGGCAGTAACACTAGAGGATTTCATCTTTGGTGGTATTCCTCAGGTACCCGAGTCATGACTTTTAGGATGAAAACTTAAGGTTTGTTTTTTATTGGTTGCGCCTGGTGATTGCCTTGCTGAAGAAAATGGTTTGAGAGAGCAGACTTTCTCCAGGGTGAAAAACCTAAGATCTTGGATCGAGCAACGACTACGCTTGTGCATTGTTCCCTTCTTAAAGTCATTGCTTTTGAAGACCTTTTGTGTTTTTCGGGTGTTGTATTTGGTGGTGGTAGATGCTGAGAGGAGCTGATCGCTATGGCGAAGCGTTTGTATTTTTCATTTCTTTTTATTTTCTTCTTTGACTGTGTGCATTTTGAATCTCTTTCTGATATTTTATAGGTGCGGAGGCTGAGTGTAATTGGTATTTTCATGATATTAATATATTCCTCTTTTAAAAAAAGATACTCTTAGCTAAGCCTATTCCAACTAAGATGTAACCGATGTAGGCTTCCTCTCCTGATCATACGAACTTCTCGCCGGCCACTAAGATGGTCGCCGGATCGCGAGCGGGCGGCACGACAAGCCAGCTCCGGTCCGCGGCACCTCGAGGCCCTCCACTTTGCAAGATGATCATGGTGATCACACCGTCGTCACGGTGCGCTGCATGGACATGCGGCACACTCCAGTCTCTGCGTCTGGCAGCACACCATAGCGCAATAGTCCGATGATGCGGGCGAGCGTGCCGGAGTTGCGCGTGGATGTGGTTCTCATGGACGCCGAGGCCCTCGAGGACCATCCTCTCCACCATCCCCTGCAGCTCGAAGGCGTCCCTGGACGCTGACACGATCGTTTCACTGCACATACACGGACGAACACGGTTACGGCAAACATAGCGATTCTTCCGATTCCATCACATAGCTATCCCGAGAACGTACGCCTATTTTTGGCGACAATTGGCATGCCATTACCCCCCTTCTCTTTCATAATTTCCCTTCCTTGGATTGTTTAGGGTTCGGGCGCTCAATGTTATTCGCGTCACATTACAAACTCGTGCCACTTGTTTATGCTAAAAGCTTCATCAAGTACAATTGTAGTATCTATTGAAAAAGACACTAATTCATCGACATAACACATGTCATAATCCACTTAACCCAAGTTGGACCAAAACCATATGCTCGAAGCATCTTTCCAAAAACCTCCAGTCCACATGATCATAAGCCTTAGCTAAATCCAGCTTGTACGCACAAAATTCACCCCTGCCATTTTTCTAGCGTACTCAACGAATGCATACACTTAAAAGCTATGAGTGCATTATCAGAAATTAATCTTCTAGGAATATAGACATTTTGTGTAGGAGAGATCATACTTTCCAATAACGGTCTCAGTCTATTTACAAGACACTTGGTGACAATTTCATAAATGACATTGCATAAACTAATCGGCCAAAAATCTTCTATAGACTGAGGGTTTTGACTTTAGGAATATGCAGAACAGTTGTATTATTAATCCCCTCAGGCATGGTCTCAGAAATAAAGAACTTTTGTACAACACATATAATATCTTCCTTCAGAACACCCTCAGATGCATTTGTGATGTGAGTATGAATTTGTGATGTGATGCATCTTGGATGTTTGCTTTAAATCTAGCTATAACAGTCGGCGGATGAGCTATCGGATAGGGACTGTTCATTGCGTCACATTACAACCTGGTGACGCTTGTTTATGCTGAACGTTTCACCGAGTAGAGTAGTATTATCTGTTAAAAAAGACACTAATTAAACGTGAATTCGACAATGTTCGCAGTTGTCTGCTTAACACATAAGTTTTCCTTAGATTTAAGTGAGTAGCGGAGACATAGTGGGAAGGAAAATGAGGCGGGGGACAATTTTGGTGTGATTGTGAGCAAATAGAATTCCTTGACTTGTTCAATTAAATTCAACTTCGAACTTACAGATATTTTGCAGAAAACAAAATTTAACCTGCTAGGATATCCACTATTTGCAATTTTGAATAGAGCTAAGAAATCAGTCACGCTTAGATTTTTGGTACCACATTTGACGTTTGTGTGTGTGTGCGCACGCGCGCGTGTGGATGATTGGGTGTGCATGTGCTGATATGCACACGCGTGCATCTGCGGTGGAATATCTAGCAAGAATTTTCAATGTGTTTGATGTCTAGACTACGATTCCAGATGTTTGGTCTTGCTTCCCCGTTGTGTCCGGTTATGATTGTAAGGCATGCAACGGATGAGACCATATATATGGAACATTCAATGTATGCTTTAATCACACATAAAGGTAAAGATAAAAAATCGAAGTTGGATAGAGAAGAGCATCCCATGTGCTAACATAGTACTATTAGAAACGCACACAAGCCATGTAATGTGGTGGGCCAGCAACATCTTCATGTTACACATACTCCATAAATAAATATTGGTCTCCCCGAGCTTCTTAGTTTCAGTTTCAGTTTTTTGTGGCAATGATGAACATAGATGGTCCATATATCCAAAGCGTGGAAAGCATCCGCTATAATTACACGAATTGGGTAGGCTTGAAAGGCATCATGAACTATTTTACGATAAGGGGAAATTTTGGGTTAATCAGTTTTATCTCTTCGACCTAAAGTATTGAAGGACAAGGCAATTGGCCCGTGCAGAAAGAGATCTTTGCCGTCCAGCAGATGCAGGCGACAAGCATAGTCTGCACCGCTTGGTTGTCTTCCACAGCTGACCCGAAATACACACATACCAACATTAGACACTAGAGAATTTAACTTAGCCGTATGGGATACCCCTCCAACTATTCAGCCGACACTATGTAGCTAGCCACATGAAGGGGCTAAAAGCTCCATGCCTACCACACATACTGGGTGATGCAGGACAACCCTAATCAGAGTAGAGATCACACATGAGTGCATGCAACAACCATACAGAGAAAGACACTCATCAGGAAAATGCTACCAAATTGTGTTCCAGCTTGTAAGATCAAATGGAGAAGAAGATAGTTCATAGATATTTTACATGATTGGAGCAACACAATAAGCTAATGAAAAACAATATGTTTATTGCACTGGCTATAGTAGGCATAAAAACCTTTTGCATGGGAGATGGAGCGGAGGAGAAAACTACAAGGACAAAGAGAGCACCATACCATAAATCCAAGGAGAGGATGATCTCGCAGGAGAACAGAATATCACAAGCATGACTACCAGTTTAATGTAAAACACATAAAAGAAATAACGGTTTGATCAGGCTGACCCTTCATGAATCATCAAAGCAGCAATATTGAATGTAGGACAACGCATAAGAAAAAGGAGTTCGCTATTACATGCCTAAAGTACCACTCACGCCTGGAATCCTCTCCCTCCAAGTTATGGTCACGAGACCTTCAAGGTATTGTTCATTGGTGCCAATGGTGATAAAATCTCAAAGTATGTGCGGTCTTACAGGCTCTTGGCTACAACGATGACACTCTCCGCTGTGCTCTTTGCAGACTGAGCACTTGCATTGATTTGTCTGCTAGCATAACACCACAAGGAAATAATATATAGCCGAGTACTACAAATACTTGGCAAAGCCATATTTGACCTCGGCTTACTAAGTGTTGCATCCGACTTAGGACACTCGGCTTATTTTGAACCGACTTATATGGTGTAAGCCGAGATCCTATCCGCGGGGATTCGGCTTACGTATAAGCCGCGTTTAAAACTGTGGCTCTCGGGAACATAAAGTAATGTGATGACCGACCGTAGCTAATGGAAGTGTCACATGGCACCTGGGTAAGCCCAGTATAACACTCGGTTTAATTTTCAATCCAGGACTAATCACTTGCTGCCACGTGGCACCCGTATAAGCTGAGTTCATGTATGTATAAATCACCTTACTCCAAACAGGGGCAAGTTAAAATTCAGCCAAAAAGCCATGAAAAAACAACATAAGGGGAAAAAGACATCACAATTCTTAACAAAAAAAAAAAATCAACAGTTAGAAATCAACTTACCCGAATTTTAAAAACAGGGAACTCACATATAGCTATAGTGAAACTTAAACATCTTAATTAATTGGCTCTTGACACTGTTCCAGGCAAGAATGTAGTAAGAAAAAGATAGACCGGCCCTAAATTTATTTTCAGACGACTAAGCAGCAGCTAAAGCGACCTAGTTGTGTCATATTGAAGTATATTCCATTCAAAAAAATGTTTTAGATTGGTAAAGATAATCTTTGTAACCATGTTTAGTCTAAGAGTCTAAAGTGTTTAATCTTGCTGCCCAACTATATCGTGTTGTGGTCGAGATTAGTTGAGAAGTGTGAACCCAATGAGCGCCTATGGTGCAGCAAATATATGGCTTTACTACACATAAATGCAAAGATATCAAATTAAAGTAGCAACGAAGAGTATCCCCCCCCCCCCATCCCAATATGGTGAGGGACCACGAGGCAAGTCACTACACCCAATCGATAAATATTCATTCTCTCCCCAGCTTCCCAGTTCAAATTCCTATTTCATGTAGCAATAATGGATAGAGACCACCCATATATCCAGAGAGAGTGGAAAGCATCTGTCATACAAATCGTCTAGGCTTGAACGACACCGGGAATTATTTTATGACAATAGGGCATAACTTGTTAACCAATTTTATCTCTAAGACATCACCTATGAAAAAACATGGTAAGCCAGATGCTGGTATCCGTCCACCAAGTCGTCCATGGCGCTCAGCATGACACCATGCTTCCCTCAGGAGTGGATAAGTTGCGACAAGCGCTGATGGTTCCACAACATCCGCACTCCTCTCACGGTGGAGGAACAATGCCACCATTTCGTTGTCATTGTCGAGTAATCCCCGCCTCCAGGAAAAGAGCAGTCCCGTCGCCAAGAAAAGAGCAGCCAAATCAAAAAGGGGCTAGAGGTCAATGATAACATGCAATTAATACATGGTAGTGCGGCTTGGACTTTGAGGTCATGCTCAAACAAGTTGTACTAGTTTTAAGTCAACATTATGTGTAGCCCATAGTTGGTTCGTTTGTTCGATAAAAGGACTTGTAATCCCTTCATTGAAAAATCCTATGTGTCTCCAAAGGAAAATTTCAGCTTCAAAAGCTTAACACCACTTGTGTGTACAAGTGTTCCTGTGTGTGAGTGATACCCCTAGCACTTATAGCGAGGGACCTCTAAGACTCAAAGTGTACCCTAAGAACTCATAGAGAGGGACTCCTAGCACTCTTAGTGTGGAAGACCCTAGTACTCACTGGCAAGGTTGGAAAAAGTGCTAGGCGTAAAGCGAGACGGTTGACCTTCGCCTAGCGCCTAGGTAGTGCTTAAGCGATCCTAGGCGCAACCTAGGTAGGCATACACGTTGGACTATTAGGTTATGTATGGGTTATTATGTGTGTATTGATACCGATTTAGAGAATATGAGTAAGTAAACTATCAACTTTTATAATTGGAAGATGACCAATTTGGTTTATCGGTGCAATATGACATGAGTTCTCACTTTAATGGACAAATTCTTGCATGTCATGCCTAGAGTTTCTCTTATGGCCTAGACGAGGCGTTTTGTAATTGCCTAGCGTCAAATAATTCCTAAGAGTAAGTTCACTATAGAATGACATAGGCGGGTTGTAAGACTTCAAATAATACAGCTAGCGGTTGGCTATACTATTAACCATGTTGTAAGCGCCACTTAGGCATTGCCTTGTCCAAAAGAACTCACTCCAAAGTAGAATCATATGATCATCCCTCAATGTGCAACAAATAATATCTCCAAAGTTCATAAGTAGCGGAGAACATAAGGTGAAACTGGCGTAGGTAGTAGAACCATCTCAAAGTTATTCTTTCCGATCAATCTTCTGAGCTATTCCTATAAGTGTCACAAAACAGCCCTAGAGTTCATAGTAGAATAACACCTTTGATGCACATCAATCAACCCTAATGTCACCTACATGCTCCAATGTCATCGCAAGTATCCATGGGTAAATTATGCGACCTGCATCAAGCAATTTCAGATCTATCGTATTCAATCTAACACAAAAAACTCCAATGAGCACCCCAAGATTTCTATCGAAGAAAGTAGTATGAAAACGTGCAATTAACCCCTAAAGATGGCCACCGGAGATGATTTCCCCCTTCCGCCAGGGTTCTGGAAAGGCCATAGATGGTTTTTTCATCGATACAGAGAGTTGCGGCTGTGGAGCGCAAGTTCTGTATTTATTTCTAAGGGTTTCTGTATATATATAGGATTTTTTGGCGTTGGAATCATGCTAAAGGGGGGGGGGGAGTGGTTGGTGGGCGCGCCCTGTTGGCTTGTAGCCCACAGGTGACTCCCCTCTGGTGGTTCTTTGATCCATTATTTCTTAGCCCATAGGTGGCTCCCCTTCGATGCGAGTTTACCCAGGTTCGGGCCCTCTAATGGAGGTAATACCCTACGTCTTGCTTGATTGTATTGATGGTGTAAGGGGTTACAAAGTTGATCTACCTCGAGATCGTATGTCCAACCCTAGATGAGTCGTTCTATATCTATACCCTAAAACCCTCCGGCTTATATAAGTACAGAGGAAGCCTAGGTTTACACATGGTCGGTTACATGCCGAAGAGATAACATGCCTATCTACTACATCACAAAAATGGAGTGCAAGCCGTGCTCCTCGAAGCTTCCATCCTAGAAATTGGGCCTTCAAATCATCCAGTGTTCGGTGAGTAGCCCATATAGTCCGGCCCATAACCAACAGTACGGCTATCCGAGGGCCCCCTAATCCGGGACTCCCTCAGTACCCCCAAACTTGCCTCCAACGCCAAGGGTCTTCAGCTCCAATTGCTTCGCGAACAGAGTCTTCGTCTTGCGAGGTGAGTTCCTTCCCGCCGAACCATAGTTTGGCTTCTGATGATAAGTGGTTTTCCGCATAGTGGCACGCCCGAACCCTACGAGATCAGTTGGCTTTGAAGGCCAAACATCAGGAGAAAAAAGGGTAATATTTGCTGATGACCTTTCTGACGAAAGGTCACAACCCACCACGACCGATAGGCCAGTTATAGGCACTCGATGCGCGGTTCGAGGCCGTTCCATCCACATGATCTATCAACATGTCGATCATGTCCCATTTTATACAGGATATACTTAACCATGCGCATGCAACGGCTCGCGCATCTCGGGAACTGGAGGGATTCACGACGCAGCAAGGGGATCCCGAATCGGCAGACCTCATAAAAGGAGAAAGAAAACCCCAAAGGCCTTTCACGCTCTCCATTCGACTTCTTCGCCTCCTATTCCCTTGCGTCTCCAGAGCACAGATCATGGTCTCTCCACCCCCGCTTCGAGCTCAGCAATGGTGGGATCCAATGGCTAGTGGGAAGTTTCCACGGTCACCAATCAAGACATACTCGACCTCAAGAAGGCCGGTTACCTCCCCACCAACATCCCTCATCGCGTGGCGGAGAAGGGCCAAGTGATCCCTACCACCAAGCCAGGCGAGCGGGTGGTGTTCATCCCCCACTTCATCAGGGGGTTGAGCTTCCCCCTCCACCCCTTCATCAGGGGGTAAATGTTCTTCTACGGCCTCGACTTCCACAACCTCCTGCCGAACTCCATCATGCACCTCTTGGCCTTCATCCTCGTCCGCGAGGCCATCCTACATGTCAAGTCGCATTTCGGGCTGTGGTTGCAGGTCTTCAATCTCAAGCCGAAGTGTGTCGGCGGCAAGCATGCCGACTGCGGTGGGGCCATCATCGGAAAACTCACCCGCGTTAGGTGGTCGTCGGCCACCCTCATCAACACCATCAAGGGGTGGAAAAAGGAATGGTTCTATTTCACCGAACCTCAAGAAGGAGGTCATCACCTTGCCGCCGCATTTAGATCCTGTCCCCCTACCAGACTGGCTTCATGGCTCGAAAAGGGCCTCGTCTGGGGATTGAGAAAGGAGGTGACCGATCTGCAGGAGTGCATCCGCTCCTTGGTTGAGGACGGCACCACGCTGCCCGATGTGGTCCAAGTGATGCTTCGGAGAGGCATCCTCCCCTGCCAGCGCCGGGACACTCCCCTGTGGGCCTGAAAACGGAAGCCGAGCCCACAGTCCGAAACCTCTTCCGCACCACGCGGAAGAAGCTATGGAAGGCGTTCTTCAAATCAATGAAGAGCTGGCCGACCGAGGAGGAGGACAATGGCTTGCATGCCGTCAAGCCGGATTCCAAGGTACGATACACCCCAGCTTCATCGGTCTTATTACATAGAAGATACATAAACCTGTGTCCGATCTGTTTATGAAGAGATGGCTGAAGAAAGCCACCAACATCAGCAGTCTGGCTCCTCAGCCCGAAGATGAGAGGACCGGGCTGCTAGACAGGATGCTCGTGGAGAAGCCTTACGAGGCTCCCAAGAAGAAGGAGAAGAAGAAGAAACCAAGTCAGGCTGGCCTTCACATCAAGGACCATCCTGATGCTGCATCCGAAGAGACCCCCGCCTCCTTAAATCAGGAGGAGGCCGAAGAGGAGGAGGAGGAGGTCGAGAGTGAGGGGGGAGGCAATTCCCCCGTGCCAAGAAGAGAGCGGCGTCTTCGGACGCCCCGGGCAGGCATCTTCCCCTGCCCCGAAGAGGACGTGACAAGTGCGGATGGTCCTGTCTGACGACAGCTTGGACTCGAGCTCCGCATACGAAGACCCCGCGGAGGTTCCTTAAAGGAGCCTAAGGGTCAAGCCCCCTCCATCCAGGCCAGGATCCGAAGACCCTCCTTCCTATAACTAGTAAATTTAGAATTTGCTACACACAGGTTATTGGTCCAATAGCCCCCGCACGCGTTATCCCCACCGAGGTGATATCGGATGGGGAGACCCCGCCCGCCGAACTGCCAGAGAGCGGGGACGCTTCGCACCCCACCACTCTAGGCGCCGCAAAGGACGTTGTGGAGGTGTCGTCTCAGCCTACCCCAATGAAGGCGTACACAAGGGGCGAGGGGGAAAGCATCGCAGCCGTTGAAGACCAGGGGGCAACGCCTCGCCCGGACACCGAGAAGGCTGGACGGGCGGGCAATCGGTCCCTTCCAAGCACATCTCCGGAGGGCACTGTACCTCCGGAGGCACCGGTCCAATCCCCGATGAGTGATCGGGAAATCCGATCATCCCTAGCCCCGCCGACCAACAGGTGGTCGGTCATGGAGGAGGCTCTCTCAAGCGCCTCCATCCCCGAGGATCACCGCACCCTTAGGGTGTGGTACTACAAAGCGTCCAGTCGAACTGAAGGAGGCCTTCAAAGGTCTCCTTGCGAGCTTTCAAGTAAGTCGCCTGATGTTTTTGCTATGATTTCAACTAGTCGTATTGTATACATGGCAGCCCCCGAGCCCTAGGTGAGGTGAACAAACTCGCCTAGCTAGGGGTCATATCTATAATTCGGGAAGTGAGTACCGATATGATGTATGCATTGTGTGTGTAATGCAGGCTTCGTCATCCGTGGTGACCAAAAACGGTGCCGAGCTGGACGATCTACATCGGAAGCTCAAGTGCTCCGAGGATGAGGTGGAAGCCCTCAACAAGAGGTTCGACGAAGCACATGGTAAGACCGAAAATCCGAATACTCTCCCCCAAATACTGTCAATGCAGATTCCCTTTATATAAGGTTTTATCGTGTTGCAGCTTCGTCGAAAGAGATCGAAAAGCTCAAGGCCGGGCTTCAACGTGCCAAAGATGAAGCGGCCGTGGAGAAGGCGGCGGCCAAAGAAGCGCCACCACCCTCTCCGCCCTGCGAGCCACCAGTGATAAGCACGAGGCTCGTGTGGTGGAGATACAGGATGAGCTAAAGGACGCTAGAAACAAGTGCGAGGCCTTGGAGCAAAAGAATAAGGTGATCGCGGCCGAACTGTCCACCATGAAATCCGATCTCCAAAAGGAGCGGGTGGACAGATGGTTCTTCGAGGAACAAGTTCGCCAAGTCAAGGTGGTAGCCGATGGTAAGCCATACTCCCTAAAGTGCGTATTTGGGGATAGCAGATTCAAATTCCTGACCCGGGTGTGGCGATCCTCAGGCGTATCTGCCGATCTGTAGAAGAGCGTGGTAGGCGCCAATCAGTTGTTCGCCTCATGAGGAGAGGAAGACGAAGCTCGGACGTTCTAGGCACAGTTCGGAGCGCCCGAGCGTCCTCCTATGTTGGTGGAGCAGCTAAAACAACTGATGGAGCTGCACCAGATGGCGGAGTTGGCCATGAAGGACCTCTACATCCGTTTATGGCCCGACGAGCCACTTCCAGGCAGTTACTTCGGCCTGGTGCAGCGACTGATCGCTGCCATGCCCCGCCTCAATGTCGTCAAGCGCTCCTCCTGCATCGAAGGAGTCTGGATGGCCCTTGCCAAGGCCAAAGTGAACTAGCCGGGGCTCAATCCGATGAAGGTCGCCACCGACCCACCGCCACCCGGAAATTTGCCCCGACGCCCCGATCTCTACTTCGATGGGGTGATGGAGAGTGCGCGTGTGATAGTGTCGCAGTGCTCAGGTGAAAATCTATTTGAATGAGCTTGTGATATGTCCGAAGACTCATGATAACTTTTAATGATAATAGAATTCGATCTCATATGGTTTTGTATTCCTTTATAACTCCTATGTGGCTGCTTAATACTGAAAGATGCGAGTCATTGGCTTCAGCCCCCATGTAGATACTACATGGGGTGTCGATGCCAATGCACTGTGTCCCTTAGCCATATTATCGGAACCCGAAGGCGGTATAGTGCGGTAGACTAGGCAACCAGACTATGGTGCTTTATTTCTTTCACTTAGTCGGAGGGGCGCGAAAAGGATTACAAGAAGCATACGATTAGCCACCAAAGTGTTGTGATGTTCGGACGAACCGTGGCCGAAGCCACCATCATAATTTCTATATGAAAGGCAGGTTCCTCGAATAACATGGAATAACTACGTACAAGGTTTGAAGTATAATACTTCTATCTTGGGGTTCACAGATCAGATCGCGCATACTATGACAGTTCATTTTCGGCTTTCTCCCCTAAGGTGCTTGACCAGACTATCCGGAAGCACAATCGCAGGGGTGCTCCCTTTGCCCTTTTAGCCGAACAAGCAGAACATAAAGGGGCAAGCACAGGAGCCGGGCAACCCAACTTAATGACCAAAGACATAGTTCAGAACCGATGAATATAAAGCGAATGCCAAGACGCCGAACATATGATGGATAAGGCGATTTGTGTTTGAAATAGAGCCCTAGGTCTATTAGCCGTTGACGTCATATCGAACATGTTTTGAAAAACTAGAAAAGCAAGAAACATTTTTTTGAAAAACTAGAACATTTTTGAATTTATGAAAAATGTTTGAAAATCGACATTTAATTTTTTTTTGGAATACTTCGAAAATCATTTTTTTTACGAAATTTAAGAATTTTTTTGGAAGATGATCTTAGTTTAAAATTTGAACATAAAATGGATATTTCAAACATTTTTGGAAAATATCGAATATTTTTGGAAAATATTGAACATTTTCTTAAAATACCGAACATATTTTTATGCGAAAATCCTGAACATTTTTTAAGTTATGTATGTTTTTGAAACACGGCGACTATTTAACATTTATAACATTTTTCTAAGAAGCAAAAACATTTTTGGAATTTGAAGAACAATTTTAGAACGTGAACTTATTTTAAAAAGGAGAAAATAACAGTGGAAAAAACAAAGTTATTTTAGAACGTGAACTTATTTTAGAACGTGAACGTGAACTTATTTTAGAACGTGACTCCTGATTTTAGATGCACCTTGACGGGTGTTAGTGCGGGCGGATCTTGCGAGGAAAATCTTGAGAAACCGCAGTGTTAAGGGTGACCTTTACGCCGTGGGCAGGCTATTTGAGGAGTGCATGCATCTTGTCCGGAGCGTGTTGATGGTGATAGTTCAGACAACTGAACACCCATCGTAAGTTCCCCACCGCTACCCATGGAATCTTAAGTGCAAAGTTGTCCCTCCTCGGCACGTACTTTGCTGGTCCAGAGGTCGCGATGGGGGGTGAGTCTCTATTGAGGGGAGGAAGGAGGGTCGGAGTTTTCGGTCTGAATCCGGACTCGCTTCCCAGCCTTTCGTGCCTTTACGGCGAATGCCGAAACTTGTCGGTCATCCTTGTAACTGAATTTGGCCGCCAGTGCCAGTGCATGTTCCTCAGTTCTAAGGGACCGCTCTGTATTGCCATTGATAGTAATGACCCCCTTGGGGCCCGACATCTTGAGCTTGAGGTATGCGTAATGCAGGACTGTGTTGAACCGAGCAAACACCGGCCGACGAAGCAGCGCGTGATAGCCGCTGCGGAAGGGCACAATGTCGAAGATCAAGTCCTCTCCGCAAAAGATATCGGGCGAGCCGAACACAACCTCCAGGGTTACGGAGCCCGTACATCAGGCCTCAACACCTGGGATTGCTCCCTTGAAGGTAGTGCTGCTGGGTTTAATACTTGATGGATCTATACCCATCTTTTTCGTCATGTCTGAGTAAATCAGATTGAGGCTACTTCCTCCGTCCATTAGGATTTTAGTGAGGTGATACCCATCTATAATAGGATCTAGGATGAGGGCCGTGCCCCCATGACGGATACTTGTTGGATGGTTGCGCCGGTCAAAGGTGATCGGGTATGCTAACCATGGGTTATACTTCGGAGCTATGGGCTCCACAGCATAAACCTCCCGAAGGGCCCGCTTCCTCTCCTTCTTAGGTATGTGGGTGGCATATATCATGTTCACCGTTGTGACTTCGGGAGGGAATTTCTTCTAACCGCCACCCATTGGACCGTGAGGCTCATCTTCGTCCTCGCTGCACGAGCTTTTGCCCTGGTCTTCAGGTTGTATCTTGTCGGCTTGTTTAAACACCCAAAAGTTGCGGTGTGTGTGATTGGCTGGCTTTTCCAAAGTTCCATGGATTTGGCAAGTTCTGTCAATGATCTTCTCGAGCTGAGTGGGTCCGTCATGATTGCCTTTAGGGGGCTTCTTCTGCTTCCCAGGTCGAGAATTGTGGAATCCGGCATTAACCGCCGTGTCATCGACATCATTACTATTGTGCCGGCGCTTATTCTTATTGTGCTTTGGCTTTGAGTTGCCGTCCTAGGCTTCAGGTGCCACATGATCTTCAAAATTGTGGCTGCGTTTAGCCAACCTGTTATCCTTGCCCGCGCAAAAGCGGGTCATGAGGGAGGTGAGGGCGGACATAGTTCAAGGCTTTTCCCGGCCGAGCTGGCGGGCTAGCCATTCGTCCCGAATATTGTGCCGGAAGGAGGCTATAGCCTCAACATCCACATAGTCGATGATTTGGTTCTTCTTAGTCAAGAATCGATTACAGAACTGCCGGGCGGATTCGTGAGGCTTCTTAACGACGTTGCTGAGATCGGAAGAGTCCGGCGGGTGGACATAGGTCCCCTGGAAGTTAGAGTGGAATGTGTCTTCCAGGTCTTCCCAGCATCCTATGGAGTTTTCGGGGAGACTGTTTAGCCAGTGCCGAGCCGGCCCCTTAAGCTTAAGAGGTAGGTATTTGATGGCGTGGAGATCGTCTCCTCGTGCCATGTGGATATGGCGAAGGAAGTCCTCGATCCATATAGTTGGGTCAGTGGTCCCATCATACTGTTCTATATTCATGGGTTTAAACCCCTCGGTGAACTGATGCCACATTACCTTGTCCACGAAGCACAGTGGGTGAGCGACACCTCTGACCCGTGCTATGTCACGCCTGTATTCAGCATCTGTATGGGCCCGGTTGCGCTCACGGGCTCTGTGGTTTTGGTCGAACCATGGTCTGTACTCTCCCCGTCTATCCGGTGAGTAATCTCTGGATCCGTAGATGGATCTTGTACGGCCTGCCCTATGATCTAATTTGTCGCGCAGGTCGAACCTGTCATTGGGTTCGAATGGCTCCTTACCTCGTCTTTGGGGCATCGCCGGTATATAACCGGTGTCATTGGCCGCTCTATCATGCCCACGAGGAGGGCAGTCTGGCCTGTCATATGGGGTATGATGCGGAGACGGAGTGTGAGTGAGCTCATCTTTGAATTGGGGCAGCAGCCTTCCCCGAGGGTAGCTTTTGGGCTGGTTTGAAAGACCAGTGCCATATGCTTCCTCGGCCGAGAGGACTTTTGTCCATCGATCAGTGAGGTCGTCCTGATTGGCTTTGAGTTGCTACTCTTTGGCCTTTACGCTGCGAGCCGTTGATATGAGCCGCTGCCTGATTTCTTCCTGATCCTCGAGGTTATCAGGGACGTACAAGTCATCGGCTTCTGGTATGTCTTCCTCCTCGACGGGGGGGGGGGAGGGGAGGTAATCATTGCCTTCGGGGTCTTTAACGGTATCGGGGTCGTTTGGGTCCTCAGGTTCGTCCGGACCCTCTAACGGGTGCTCGGGGACATCGGGATTGTCATCATCGGCGGGGGTGTTACCGTCCCTGCTGCTGATAATAACTCTTCTTCCCTTTTTTACTTTTGGAACACTTATGCGATTTCCGGTGCCTTGATGGCGCATTGCCTGATTTGTCACCGTCATTGTGAGGCATATTGTCGGCGTTGGTGGCAGGAGGATCCACCATGTAGACGTCATTTGTAGAAGTGGCGGTCCAATTCTCCGTGTTAACCGGAGTGGGAGAACGGTCCTCTTCATTCATGTATTCTGCCTCCTCGCAGGCATAATCTAGCATGTTGGTTAAGTCTTCGATGGTAGCTATCAAGTGGGTGGTGGGTGGGCCGAAAATACGTCCCTGCCTGCACTGTAACCGGGTCGGGCGTAGATCGGGGCTGGATCGTCGGTGATCCTCATCGACGAGAATTGCTCCAAGGCCTCGTCGACCGCTGAGGGCCCAATCAGATCCAGTTGTTTGGAACTCGTGGGGTTAACTCCCATGAAGCCCACCCACGGGGAGTGTCTGGAAGGAACATGTGTCTGGTCATAGGGCTCGATGACCAGAACAGGATGAGAGATCGGACTGCCGCCATTGGCGACCCCATTGTCATGTCCGAAGAAAGGGCTCGAGGCCAAGGCCTCAGAGTCCTCGGGGGCTACCGACGAAGTCGTGAGCCCGATTAGTGACAAGTCTCCCTGGGAGTTGACGGAAAACTCTAAGTTACCGAATCTGACCTCTTGATCAGGGGTGGAGCTCTCAGTGCGGCCTAGATGGCCGATGGAATCAGCATGCATCACAATGCTGCCGAAGGAGAAGATCTACCCGAGGACGAAAACGTCCATGTTGCAGACCTCTTCGTTGATGACTAGGCGAGGCGTCGATCCCATATCGCTCATAGAGGAAATCTCAATGAAAGAACCAATGTTGGTGTGGAAACTGGCGGATCTCGGGTAGGGGCTCCCGAACTGTGAGACTAGGATTGATGGTAACAGGAGACGAAGGGGACACGAGTTTACCCAGGTTAGGGCCGTCTAATGGAGGTAATTGTTGGAAATATGCCCTAGAGGCAATAATAAATTAGTTATTATCATATTTCCTTGTTCATGATAATCGTTTATTATCCGTGCTATAATTGTATTGATCGGAAACTCAGATACATGTGTGGATACATAGACAACACCATGTCCCTAGTATGCCTCTAATAGACTAGCTCGTTGATCAAAGATGGTTAAGGTTTCCTAGCCATGGAAATGAGATGTAATTTGATAACGGGATCACTTCATTAGCAGAATGATGTGATGGACAAGACCCAAACTATAAACATAGCATATGATCGTGTCAGTTTATTGCTACAGTTTTCTGCATGTCAACTATCTGTTCCTATGACCACGAGATCATGCAACTCACTGACACCGGAGGAGTACCTTGTGTGTATCAAATGTCGCAACATAATTGGGTGACTATAAAGGTACTCTACAGGTATCTTCGAGGGTGTCTGTTGGGTTGGCATGGATCAAGACTGGGATTTGTTACTCTGTGTGACGGAGAGGTATCTCAGGGCCCACTCGATAATACAACATCACAACAAGCCTTGCAAGCAATGTGACTAAAGTTTTAGCCACGGGATCTTGTATTACATAATGAGTAAAGATACTTACCGGTAACGAGATTGAACTAGGTATGGAGATACCGACGATCGAATCTCGGACAAGTAACATACCGAAGAACAAAGGGAACATCATGCGGGATTAACTAAAACCTTGACATAGAGGTTCAACCGATATAGATCTTCTAGAATACATAGGAACCAATATGGGCATCCAGGTCCCGCTATTGGTTATTGACCGTGGAGGTGTCTCGGTCATGCCTACATAGTTCTCGAACCCACGGGGTCTGCACACTTAAGGTTCAGTGACGTTTCGGTAGTATAGAGTAATGTATGGTTGTGACTGAAGGTTGTTCGGAGTCCCGGATGAGATCCCAGACGTGACGAGGAGCTTTGGAATGGTCCGGAGGTAAAGATTAATATATAGGAAGTCCTGTTTTGGTCACCGGAAAAGTTTCGGGCTCATCGGTAGTGTATCGGGAGTGCCGGGAGGGTGCCGGGGGACCATCGGGAGGGGTGTCTCGACCCAAAGCACCTCATGGGATGTGGGAGGAGTCAAACAGCCCCTGGTGGGCTGGACTAAGCCCCCACTAAGGCCCATGCGTCTAGGGGTGGGAAAAACCCAAAATGTGGAGAGGTGGAAAGAGTTTCCAAGTGAAAAGGAGGAATCCTACTGCTAATAGGATTGGAGTAGGACTCCTCCATGTCCAATTTTGACCAAACCTTGAGGATTTAGTGGGGAAAGTTAACCCTAATTGCCACGTGTTGCCCTCTTCTTCCTCTAGATCTGTTTCTCCTCTAGATTAGTTCTACGGTGCCTAGGCGAAGCCCTCCAGGATTAGTTCACCACCGCCACCACCATGCTGTTGTGCTACCGGAGAACTCATCTACCTCTCCGCTCCCTCTTGCTTGATCAAGAAGGCAGAGATCATCATCGAGCTGTACGTGTGCTGAACGCGGAGGTGCTGTCCGTTCGACGCTAGATCGAATGGACCGTGATCAAGATTGCGAGACGATTCGTGATTGGATTGAGGGACGGATCATGATGAGATCGCGGGATGGATCGTGATTGGATCGCGGGATGCTCAGCGATTTGGATCACGAAGACATTCGACTACATCAACCGCGTTTCTTAACACTTCCCGCTTAGCGATCTAAAAGGGTGTAGATCCACTCTCCCTCTAGTAGATGCTCATCACCATGGATAGATCTTGCGTGTGTGTAGAATTTTTTTTGTTTCCCATGCAACATTTCCCAACAATGGCATCATGGCTAGGTATATGTGTAGATGAGATCGCGAGTAGAACACAAAGGAGTTTGTGGGCGTTGATGCTTAGATTGCTTCCTCCCTTACTCGTATGCTTACGTGAGACCGGTTCCATCGACTGACGTGTAACTTTGTTGCACAATGATGGCTAGCGGGTGTTTTTTTTCTTACTTTAGTTGGATCGGATTCACAAAGGCGGTCCTTCAAATGGTTGAAAAGCAGCTTATGTATCACCGTTGTGGTTTTTGCGTAGGTAAGAATTGTTCTTGCTAGATACCCGTAGCAGCCACGTAAAACTTGCAACAACAATTAGAGGACGTCTAACTTATTTTTGCAAGGTATGTTGTGATGTAATATGGCCAATTACATGAGGAGATATATGTGATGTATGAGATGATCATGTATTGTATAGAATATCTCGACTTCCAGGTCGATGAGTACGGCAACCGGGAGGAGCCCTAGGGTTGTCTTTAATTATTGTATGACCTGCGTGTCAATCATTAAGCGCTATGTAATGCTTTACTTTATCACTAAACGGTAGCAATAGTAGTAGAAGCATGGTGGGCGCGACAACCCCGATGGCGACACGTTGATGGAGATCATGGTGTCATGCCGGTGACGATGGATATCATGCCAGTGCTTTATAGATGGAGATCAAAAGCACATGTTCATGGCCATATCATGTCACTTATGATTTGCATGTGATGCGAATCCTTTTATGCACCTTATTTTTCTTAGGACGATGGTAGCATTATGAGGTGATCCCTCACTTAAATTTCAAGATCAATTGTGTTCTCCCTGAGTGTGCACCATTGCGAAAGTTCATCGTGTCGAGACACCATGTGATGATCGGGTGTGATAGACTCTACGTTCACATACAACGGGTGCAAGACAGTGTTGCACATGCAGAACACTCGGGTTAAACTAGACGAGCCTAGCATGTATAGACATGGCCTCATAACACAAGAGACCGAAAGGTCGAACATGAGTCATATAGTAGATATGATCAACATGATGATGTTCACCATTGAAACCACCTCAACTCACGTGATGATCGGACTTGAGTTGGTGAATTTGGATCATGTATCACTTGAATGACCACAGGAATGTCAATTTGAGTGAGAGTTCTTAAGTAATATGATTGATTGAACTCATTATCATGAACATAGTCAGTAGTGTCTTTGCAAATTATGTTGTAGATTGCTTGCTCACGCAGTAGCTCCCTTGAATTTTTATATGTTCCTAGAGAAATAGAGTTGAAAGATGATGGTAGCAATATTGTGGACTGGGTCCATGATCTGAGGATTGTCCTCATTGCTGCGAAGAAGGCTTATGTACATAATGCACCGCTCGGTGCGCCAACCCGTCTAGCATCGTCTGTAGATGTTGTGAACATTTGACAGGCATGTTCCGATGACTACTTGATAGTTCAGTGCGTCATGCATTACAACTTAGAATTGAGGCTCTAAAACATTTTGAACGTCACTGAACATATGAGATGTTCTAAGAGCTGAAATTGGGATCTCAGGCTCGTGCCCGTGTTGTGAGATATGAGATCTCCAACAAGATTCTTTGCTTGCAAGATGAAGGAGAATAGCTCAATCATTGAGCATGTGCTCAGATATCTTGGGTACTACAATCGCTTGAATCGAGTGGTAGGTGATCTTCCAGATAAGATAGTGATTGATATAGTTCTCCAAGTCACTGTCACTAAGCTACTAGAGATTTTTGATGAACTAGAAAATGCCAGGGATGGAAATAATGATCCCTGAGCTATTTGCGATGTTTGACACCGCAAAGGTAGAAATCAAGAAGGAGCATCAAGTGTTGATGGTTAGTAAAACTACTAGTTTCAAGATGGACAAGGGCAAGGAGGGAAACTTCATGGATGACAAGTCAGTTGCTGTTCCACTGAAGAAACCCAAAGTTGAACCCAAACCCGAGACTAAGTGCTTCTATTATAAGGAGAGCGGTCGCTGAAGCAGAACAACCCTACATACTTGGTAGATAAGAAGTCTGGCAACGTCGACAGAAGTATATTTGATATACGTGTTATTGATGTGTACCTTGCTAGTACTCCTAGTAGAATCTAGGTATTGGATACCGGTTCGGTTGCTAAATGTTAGTAACTTGAAATAAAAGCTACGGAATAAATAGAGACTAGCTAAGGTTGAGGTGACAATGTGTGTTGGAAATGTTTCCAAGGTTGATGTGATCAACATCGCACACTCTCTCTACCTTCGGGATTAGTGACGAACCTAAATAAATGTTATTTGGTGTTTGCGTTGAGCATGAATGTGATTATATTGTGTTTATTTGCAATACAATTATTCATTTAAGTCAGAGAATAATGGTTATTCTGTTTACATGAATAATACCTTCAATGGTCATGCACCCAATGAATGGTTTATTGAATCTTGATCATATTAGTACATATGTTCATAACATAGATGCCAAAAGATACAAAGTTAATAATGATAGTACCACATACTTGTGGCACTGCCGCTAAATGTCATATTGGTGTAAAGCGCATAAAGAAACTCCATGCCGATGGATCTTTGGACTCATTCGATTTTGAATCGTTTGAGACATGCAAACCATGCCTCTTGGGCAATATGACTAAAACCCCGTTTTCCGGCTTGATGGAATGGGCAAGTGACTTATTGGAAATGATACATGTTGCTGTATACGGTCCAATGAATGTGGTAGCGTGCGGTGGATATCGTTATTTTCTTACCTTCACTGATGATTTGAGTAGATATAGTGTATATTTACTTAATGAAATACAAGTCTAAATCGTTTGAAAAGTTCAAGCAAAATTAGAGTGAATTTTGAGATCATAGTGACAAGAAGATAAAATGTCTACGATATGACCGTAGAGGTGAATATCCGAGTTATGTGTTTGGTACACAACTTAAGACAATGTGGAAGTTGTTTCACAAATCATGCCACCTAGAACTACATAGTGTGATGGTGTGTTCGAACGTCATAGTCGTGCTCTATTAGATATGGTGTGAACTATGATGTCTCTTATCGATTTGTCACTATCGTTTTGGGGTCATGCATTAGAGATAACTACATTCACTTTAAAATAGGGCACCATCTAAGTCCGTTGAGATGACACCGTATGAATTTTAGTTTCGTAGAAACCTAAGCTGTCATTCCTTAATGTTAGGGGTTGCGACCCTTATGTGAAAAAGGTTTTCACCTAATGAGCTCGAACCAATAGCGGACAAAGGCATCTTCATAGAATACCCTAAATTAACAGTTGGGTAAACCTTCTATCTCAGATCCAAGCATAAAGTGTTTGTTGCTAAAACGGGTCCTTTCTTGAGAAAGAGTTCCTCTCGAAAGAATTGAGTGGGAGGAAGATAGAACTTGATGAGGTTGTTGAACCTTTGTTTCAACCAGAGAGTAGCGCAACATAGAAAGATTGTTCTGTGCAACCTACGTTAGTTGAAGAGGAAGTTAATGATGATGATCATGAAACCTCTGATCAAGTTACTATCGAACCTCGTAGGTCGACAAGGACGCGTACTACTCCTGAGTGGTACAACAACCCTGTCTTAGAAGTCATGTTGTTGTACAATGATGAACCTATGATGGAGAAGCGATGATGAGCCCGGATTCCGACAAATGGTTAGAGGCCATGAAATCCGAGAAAGGATCCATGTATGAAAACCAAGTATGGACTTTGGTAGACTTGCTCGTTGAACGGTAGGTCGTTGAGTACAAATGGACCTTTAAGATGAAGATATACGCTGATGGTGAATGTCACCATTTATAAAGCTCGACTTGTTGCAAAAGAGTTTTCTCCGAGTTCAAGGAGTTGACTGCGGTGAGACTTTCTCACCCGTGGAGATGCTAAAGTTTGTTGGAATTATGTTAGCAGTTGCTGCATTTTTCAATTGTGAAATCTGGCAGATGAATGTCAAAACATCATTTCCTTCCTTGAGGAAAGGTTGTATGAGATACAACCAGAAGGTTTTTTTAGTCCTAAGGATGCTAAAAGGTGTGCAAGCTCTAGTGATCCTTCTATGGACTGGAGCAAGCATCTCGGAGTTGGAATATACACTTTGATGAGGTGATCAAAGTTTTTGAGTCTATACAAAGTTTATGAGAAGCTTGTATTTACAATAAAATGAGTGGGAGCACTATAGAGTTTCTGATAAGCATATGTGGATGACATATTGTTGATCGGAAATGATGTAGAATTTCTGGAAAGCGTAAAGGGTTGTTTGAAAAGAGTTTTTCAAAGGAAGACTTGGATAAAGCTACTTAATTGCTGGGCATCGAGATATATAGAGATAGATCAGGATGCGTGATGAGAGTTTCAATGAGTACATACCTTGACAAGATTTTGAAAGAGTTCAAAATGGATCAGTCAAAGAAAGAGTTCTTGCCTGATTTGTAAGGTGCGAAGTTGAGTGAGACTCAAAGCTCAACCATGACAAAAGAAAGAGAAAGGACGAACGTCACCCCCTATGCCTTAGCCATAGGCTCTGTATAGTATGCCATGCTGTGTACCGTACCTGTGTGTGCCTTGCCATGAGTCCATCAAGGGGTACAAAAGTGATCCACGAATGGATCACTGGACAGCGGTTAGGATTATCCTTAGTAACTAGAGGACTAAGGAAGTATTTCTCGATTATGGAGGTGATGAAGAGTTCGTCTTAAAGGGTTATGTCGATGCAAGCTTTAACACCAATCCGGATGACTCTGAGTAGCAATCCGGATAGGTATAGTGGAGCAGCCATTTGGAATAGCTCCAAGTGGAGTGTGGTAACAGTGTCTATAGTATGACATCGAGATTTGCAAAGTACACACGGATCTGAATGTTGCAGACCCGTTGAATAAACCTCTTCCACATGCAAAACATGATCGAACCCCAGAACTCATTGGGTGTGAGATTCATCACAAATCACATAGCGATGTGAGCTAGATTATTGACTCTAGTGCAAGTGGGATACTATTGGAAATATGCCCTAGAGGCAATAATAAATTAGTTATTATAATATTTCCTTGTTCATGATAATCGTTTATTATCCGTGCTATAATTGTATTGATCAGAAACTCAGATACATGTGTGGATACATAGACAACACCATGTCCCTAGTATGCCTCTAATAGACTAGCTCATTGATCAAAGACGGTTAAGGTTTCCTAGCCATGGGAATGAGATGTCATTTGAAAACGGGATCACGTCATTAGGAGAATGATGTGATGGACAAGACCCAAACTATAAACGTAGCATATAATCGTGTCAGTTTATTGCTACAGTTTTCTGCATGTCAAGTATCTGTTCCTATGACCACGAGATCATGCAACTCACTGACACCGGAGGAGTACCTTGTGTGTATCAAACGTCGCAACGTAACTAGATGACTATAAAGGAGCTCTACAGGTATCTCCGAGGGTGTCTGTTGGGTTGGCATGGATCAAGACTGGGATTTGTTACTCCATGTGACGGAGAGGTATCTCAGGGCCCACTCGGTAATAAAACATCACAACAAGCCTTGCAAGCAATCTGACTAAAGTGTTAGCGACGGGATCTTGTATTACGTAACGAGTAAATAGACTTGCCGGTAACGAGATTCAACTAGGTATGGAGATACCGACGATCGAGTCTCGGGCAAGTAACATACCGAAGAACAAATGGAACATCATACGGGATTAACTGAATCCTTGACATAGAGGTTCAACCGATAAAGATCTTTGTATAATATGTAGGAACCAATATGGGCATCGAGGTCCCGCTATTGGTTATTGACCGTAGAGGTGTCTCGGTCATGTCTACATAGTTCTCGAACCCACAGGATCTGCACACTTAAGGTTTGATGACGTTTCGGTAGTATATAGTTATGTATGGTGGTGACCGAAGGTTTTTCGGAGTCCCGGATGAGATCCCGGACGTTACGAGGAGCTCCAGAATGGTCCGGAGGTAAAGATGATATATAGTAAGTCCTGTTTTGGTCACCGAAAAAGTTTTGGGCTCATCGGTAGTGTACCGGGAGTGCCGAAAGGGTGCCGAGGGACCATCGGGAGGGGTGTCTCGACCCAAAGGACCTCATGGGCTGTGGGAGGAGTCAAACCATCCCCTTGTGGGCTCGACTAAGCCCCCACTAAGGCCCATGCGGCTAGGGGTGGGAAACCCCCCAAAGGTGGAGAGGTGGAAAGAGTTTCCAAGTGGAAAGGAGTAATCCTACTCCTAATAGGATTGGAGTAGGACTCCTCCACCTCCAATTTTGACCAAACCTTGAGGGTTTGAGGCTGCCTCCTCCTCTCCCTCCCTCCTATATATACAAGAGGATTTAAAGGGTAAATCTAACCCTAATTGCCACGTGCTGCCCTTTTCTTCCTCTAGATCTGTTTCTCCTCTAGATTAGTTCTGAGGTGCTTAGGCAAATCCCTACAAGATTAGTTCACCACCACTTCCACCATGCCATTGTGCTACCGGAGAACTCATCTACTTCTCTGCTCCCTCTTGATGGATCAAGAATGCAGAGATCGTCATCAAGCTGTACGTGTGCTCAACGCGGAGGTGTCGTCCGTTCAGCGCTAGATCGGAAGGACCGTGATCAAGATCGCGAGACGATTCATGATTGGAACGTGATGAGATCGTAGGTGGATCATGATTGGATCGCGGGACGGATCGTGATGGGATCGCGGGATGCTCAGTGATTTGGATCGCGGAGACATTCAACTACATCAACCGCGTTTCTTAATGCTTCCTGCTTAGCGATCTACAAGGGTATGAAGATCCACTCTCCCTCTCGTAGATGCTCATCACCATGGTTAGATCTTGCGTGTGCGTAGGATTTTTTTGTTTCCGATGCAACATTCCCCAACAGTAATACCCTACGTCCTGCTTGATTGTATTGATGGTGTAAGGGGTTACAGAGTTGATCTACCTCGAGATCGTATGTCCAACCCTAGATGTGTTGTTCTATATCTATACCCTAAAACCCTCTGGCTTATATAGGTACCGAGGAGGCCTAGGGCTTACACATGGTCGGTCACATGCCGAAGAGATAACATGCCTATCTACAACATCTCAAACGTGGAGTGCAAGCCATGCTCCTCGAAGCTTCCATCCTGGAAATGGGGCCTTCAAATCATCCAATGTTCTGTAAGTAACCCATAGTACGACCCATAACCAACATGCCGGCTATCCGAGGACCCCCTAATCTAGGACTCCCTTATTCGTTTCTCCCCTCGTGCTAGGACCAGCTCGCCATTGTCAGCCTCTAAGGGACTGAACACTAATGTGGCTATGACTCCGGTGCTGGAGATCATGCCCAAGATTCGAGACCTATGTGGGATTCCGGTTTTGCCTCTATCCATCGAACACCTGAAGTCTCTCGCTTGCCTATGTCCAGTGAGTGTGAGGCATCAAGCAACCTACCTCTCTGTGTCATGGTGTGTGGATTTTTAGATGTTGTTGCCCTTCCCTCATCTATGACCATCAAGACGGTGATGCTCATGAATGACATGACCACTAAGCCAAGTGTGTAGACGACTACTCCAAACCCAGATGCTCTCTTCGCGAAGGAACTATGTGACTTGCTCGCTAGTGTGGAGACTGCTAGACCTAGTTTGGGAAGGTCGATTGCTTGCCACATAATGGGGACGCCAATAAGGGGCAAACAAAAGAAGGTGGAGAAAGGAAAGAGTGTGGCCACATGCAAGGTGTCAGTGGATGCTTAATGGATAACCATCAATCTCTCGGCCGGTCATCTTGAATTGGGTTGTCATTGTGAGTTGAGAGGTGCCAAATATCTTGTGTCGAGGTGTTCTGGTCGGGGGTATGTTGGTGTAGTAGCAATATCAGATTTTGTGGATGTTATGTTTTCCAACAGACCGGTGGTGTCTGTGCGGTTGTGGGTTTCTTGCCACGTTAGTAGTTATTAGTGTGTGCTTCGTTTGTATTAATTTTGCTCGATTTTCCATGAATTAACTGTATAATTCTATTCTTATCAATTAATCGATGGGGCAAAAGTTCTACCTCCATTTTGAAAAAACAAACAAACACATCGCTGCATATAAACGGATGGACATAGTCATGGCAAGGAAGTCAACATGGGTGGTAGCCTTGGTTGATTACCAAACGGCAGGGTTCCCTGTAGTGGTGTTAGAAGGCCGGTGAACATATGGACAGGCGGCGACGGTAGGGTTGGGGTGTTGGAGAGGGCGTGCTGTGGAGGTGTCCCGCTGCTTTGCCTCTGGCATGGGGCAGCCGAACAACACGTGCCGCGGTCCCAGCAGAGCACGTTGGACGCGTTTGGTTGCCTGCATGAGGCCCAACCAGGCCCACATGGGAAGAAAACGGGCTGTTTGGTTGGCTGCATACATTGTTGGGCCTGCATGGCATGATGTTTAAAGCAGTCCTGGACCTAGCTCCCTAGGAACGCTCGAATCGGCAGTTTCTCGAGAGCCAGGCCCGAGCGATGCACATGGGCATTGATGGCTGCAAGCGTGCGACTACTCTCGAGAAGCCGTGTTGGCCGGCAGTTATTAGCCTCACCGCCCCTCACCGCTCCCTCTCCCCACCCTCCCCCACTCTCCCAACTCTCACCGGCAGCGGCGGATCGGAGGAGAGCAAGAAGACCACCGGACTCCATCACCGGCGAGCGGATCATCACCTGGCCCACGGCAATGGCGGTAAGCACTTTTCTGTTCATCATGCACTACTTTTTCATGTTCGATCTGGCGGTAGATTCGATCCAGGGTGGAGAGGGGAATGGGTAATAGAGGTAGATAAGCATGGCACTTCATACTCATTCATACGAGTTCATACTAGTTCATGCAAGATCAAAATAGAGGTAGATGCGGATGGAGTAGTGATACGTCTCCAACTTATCTACTTTTCCAAACTCTTTTGCCCTTGTTTTAAACTCTAATTTGCATGATTTGAATGGAACTAACCCGGACTGACGCTGTTTTCAGCAAAATTGCCTTGGTGTTATTTTTGTGTAGAAATAAAAGTTGTCGGATTGTCCTAAAATTTTACGGAGAATATTTTTGGAATAAGTAAAAAATACCGGCGAAAGAGTCAACTGCAGGGGGCCCACCACCTGGCAACAAGCCTTGTGGGCGCGACCACCCCCCTAGACCGCGCCGAGCAGGCTTGTGGGCCCTCTACTGCTCCTCCGACCTCATTTCCACTCCTATATATATTCCTATTCGATGAGAAAAAAAATCAGAGAGAAGAGTTCATCACGTTTCACGATATAGAGCCATTGCCACGTCCTGTTCTTCCTCTTGAGACCAGATCTGGAGTCCGTTTTGGGCTCCGGAGAGGGGAAATCGACGCCTTCATCATCACCAACCATCCTTCATCACCAATTCCATGATCATCTCCACCGTTCGTGAGTAATCTCATCATAGGATGAGATTTATCATGTAATCGAGTTAGTTTTGTTAGGGTTTGATTCCTAGTATCCACTATGTTCTAAGATTAATGTTGCTATGACGTTGCTATGCTTAATGCTTGTCATTAGGGCCAGAGTGCCATGATTTAAGATCTGAACCTATTATGCTTTCATGAATATATATGTGTTCTTGATCCTATCTTGCAAGTTGTAGAAAACTATTACAAGTTATGATCTGCATCCCCTAGGGTGACAATAACTGGGATTCTTTCTGGTGATTACCGTAGTTTGAGGAGTTCATGTATTCGCTAAGTGCTAATGCTTTGGTCCGGTTCTCTATCAAAAGGAGGGCTTAATATCCCTTAGTTTCCAATAGGACCCTCGTGCCACGGGAGGGTAGGACAAAATATGTCATGCAAGTTCTTTTCCACAAGCACGTATGACTATATACTCAACACATGCCTACATTACATTGATGAATTGGAGCTAGTTCTGTGTCACCCTATGTTATAACTGTTGCATGATGAATGCCATCCGACATAATTATCCATCACTGATCCATTGCCTACGAGCTTTCCATATATTGATCTTTGCTCAGTTACTTTTCCGTTGCTACTGTTACAAACACTACAAACTGCCACTATTACTTTGCCACCGTTACCGTTACTTCTATATTACTTTGCTGCAGATATTAAGTCTTTCAGGTGTGGTTGAATTGACAACTAAGCTGCTAATACTCGAGAATATTCTTTCGCTCCCCTTGTGTCGAATCAATAAATTTGGGTTGAATACACTACCCTCGAAAACTGTTGCGATCCCCTATACTTGTGGGTTATCAAAACCTTTTTCTAGTGCCGTTGCCGGGGAGCATAGCTTTATTCTCTGAGTCACTTGGGATATATATATATATAAATATATATGTTGATCACTATGAAGAATCTGAATGATCCAAAAACCAAGATCTATCCCTCTACTACGAGGGGAGGTAAGGAACTACCATCTAGCTTTGCACTTGAATCACCTTCTGTTATGAGTAAGTTTCCGACACCACCACCTGCTAGTAATTCTGATATGTCGCAAGTAATTGATGATGCTAATTATGCTATGCATGATGCTTATGATAATACTTTGCTTGATGAACAAATTGCTAGAGCCAATGCTGAAACTGATAATATTTCTAAATCTGATGAAATTTTTGAAACTGAACACTATGATTCACTTGCTAGACCTAGCTCTCCTAGATATGAATTGCCTGATATACTTGAAGTTTATGTTATGGAAGGAGAGGTAGCTGGGGACTTTCTTGCTTGTCAGGATAGAGATGATCTTAAGAAATTGCTTCGCAAGTGGAAGGAAAAATCTCTGAATGCTAGAATGCAATATGATCCTAAGTTTGCTACTTCACCTATTTGTGTTACTGATAAGGATTATGAATTCTCTGTCGATCCTGAGTTAATTACTTTGGTTGAATCCGATCCTTTCCATGGTTATGAACCTAAAACTGTTGTGGCACATCTTACCAAATTGAATGATATAGCCACCCTATTTACTCATGAGCAAAAAACTTCGCTCTTATTATATTCTTAAATTGTTTCCTTTCTTGTGAAAGGGTGATGCTAAGATATGGTTTAATTCTCGTGCTCCTGGTTGTGTGCGTAGTCCCTAGGATATGATTTATTACTTCTCTGAAAAATATTTTCCTGCCCATAAGAAACAAGCTGCCTTGTAGGAAATATTTAACTTTGTGCAAATTGAAGAAGAGAGTCTTCCACAAGCTTGGGGGAGGCTTCTGCAATTACTTAATGCTTTGCCTAATCATCCTCTCAACAAAAAATTAAATACTTGATATCTTTTATAATGGATTAACCGATGCTTCTAGGGACCACCTAGATAGTTGTGTTGGTTGTGTTTTCAGGGAACGAACTGTTGAACATGCTGAATTACTATTGAATAATATATTGAGCAATGCTAATGATTGGACTATTCCCGAACCACCTCCAAAGCCAACTCCGAAGAAAATAGGTATTCTATTCCTCAGTCCTGAAGATATGCAAGAGGCAAAGAAATCTATGAAAGAAAAAGTTATTAAAGATGAAGATGTTAAGAATCTACCACCTATTAAAGAAATACATGGTCATGATAACCCGACATAGGTAGTAGAGGTAAATTCTCTCAGTAGATTCGATGAAGGAGATATCCCTTATAATAAGTCTGCTAGCCAATGCTTGGATGAATTTGATAATTTTATTACGAAGCAAGAAAATTTCAATGCCTATGTTAGTAGACAATTGAAACATAATGCTTATATGCTTGATCGCTTGAGTGATTATTTGAGTAGAACTGTCAATGATCTTAAGCTTATTAGTAAATATGCTTCCATGGTAACTACTAAAGTAGAACAAGTACTTAAGGCTCAAAATGATTTGCTTAATGAGATGAATAGTAAAGACAATGATCATTTTGTTAAAGTTGTGACTAGAGGTGGTAGAATGACTCAGGAACCTTTGTATCCCGAGGGCCATCCTAGGAGAATTGGGCAAGATTCTCAAAGAGTTAATACTGATGCACCTATTACTACAAATAAGAGTAGGAAAAAGAATGATGATAATAATTTGCATGCTGCTAGTGAACCTGTTATAGATACATCCAAGAATCCAAATGATATTTCTATTTCTGATGCTGAGACACAATCTGGTGATGAACATGAGCCTAGTGATAACATTAATAATGATGTTCATTTTGATGCTCAACCTAGTAATGATAATGATGTGGATATGGAACCTTCTGATGATCTTGATAAGCCACAACCTAAGAATAAAAGGTACGATAAAAGAGACTTCATTGCTAGGAAACATGGTAGAGAAAGAGAACAATGGGTTTAGAAACCCATGCCCTTTCCCCCTAAACCATCCAAAGAAAAGGATGATGAAGACTTTGAGCGCTTTGCTGAAATGCTTAGACCGGTCTTTTTACATATGTGCTTGACTGATATTTTGAAAATGTCTCCTTATGCTAAGTATATGAAAGATATTGTGACAAATAAAAGAAAGATACCGGAAGTTGAAATTTCCACCATGCTAGCTAATTTTACTTTTAAACGTGGAATACCTAAGAAACTAGGAGATCCCGGAGTACCTACTATACCATGCTCTATTAGAGGAAATTATGTCAAAACTGCTTTATGTGATCTTGGAGTTAGTGTTAGTGTTATGACTTTCTCTTTATACAGTAGACTTGATATCAATAAGTTGACACCTACTAAAATCTCTTTGCAAATGGCTGATAAATCAACTGCTCTATCTATCGGTATTTGTAAGGATGTACGTGTCGTAGTTGAAAATGCTACTATCTTGACGGACTTTGTTATTCTTGATATTTTCGAGGACGACAGTATGTCGATCATCCTTGGTAGACCATTTTTGAAAACTGTAGGCAGTACAAGAAATATGTCAACTTATGACCTTCTGTCAGCGACCCTGGAAGAAATGGTCATAAATCTACGACCATTTGAGACCAATTGGTCGTAAGCTGTTCGGAGGTCTCCAAACCCTCAACTATAACGACCATTTTGGTCACAAAGGTCATAATTTCCTTACACGAAATGGTTGTAAAGCAGAAAACACTGGTCTGCTGCCTTATTTCTAGATGATCACGACCAATAAAGATGGTCATAACCTTGTAAATTGTGGTGGGTTGCGATGACTAGGCGCCACCTCGTCAGTTTTGCCTATGTGTCATGTCCATGTGTCATTTTTTGCCCTAGGTTGTAAAGCAACCAATATTTCTATTATTCCCAAAATTCCCAAAAAATTCTCATAAATTCTTTGGATTATATATTCGTCAAATATGTCAAAAACCTTCCTTGCCTAGTTCAAAAATAATTCAACAATATTCATTTTCCTATTCTGTTCAGAATAGCACTTTGGAAAGGAAGTGACATTTATATATTCTTGATTGCCCTGAAAATTTTTGGTCACTCTTTCCTATCCAAATCATTGCCTCATGACAAAATTCAGCTCCATTTGCCCAGTAAATCTTCCTCGGCAAATTTCCAAAGTTATTGTTCAGCTAGAAGCTTTGCGAAGGAAGTACTAGCTATGCAAATCCTAATGAGTTGAATTTGTTCCACATCTTGTATGTGCCCATATCATAACTCTCCAAAAAACATTAGCCCCATCTAACAATCCATGAGAGCTCACCATCCAATCTTTGTTTATGGTAATATTTTCAGTTTGTGAAGCAACTATATTTTATATTGCTTTATAATTGCAGCAAATTTACCAAGACATGACCCTGCCAATATAACCTCCCTCCACCAAATTTTAGCTCATTTAATTTAACCACTTTCCCTCAATATTTTTCCCAATTTTCTATTCACTTGAGAGCATTGTGAAGGAAGTACCATTTTTATATATCCAAATGGCTTGAAATTTATACAATGACTTCATATGCCCACATTATCACGCTCCTACAAATTGCAGCTCAATCAAATCAACTATGTGTGCCCAGGTTCAATTTCTATTTGATGGCCAGATTGGCACATTGCAAAGCAAGTGCTATGTAGACCCCTCCTATTACCCTTAAAAATTTTGGGCACTCTTCCATACCCAAATAATTTCCACATGATAATATTCAGCTCAATTTCCCTAGTAAATCTTCCTCAGAAAATTTCCAAAGTTTCTATCTAGAGAGAAGCTTCGTGAAGCAACTATATTATATATTGCTTAATTATTTCTAAAAATTTACGAGGGCATGACCATACCTATGTAACTTACCTACACCAAATTTGAGATCATTCCATTTATCCAGTTTCTCTCACTTATTTTCCCAAGTTTCTGTCCAAAGAAGAGTATTGTGAAGGAAGTACCACTTTGTCATGTCCAAATGATATCGTTTTTCTACAGCGCTTTCCTATGCACAAAGAACCATCCTCCACCAAATTTCAGCTCAATACATTCATTATTTTGAGCCTAGCTTCAACATTCATATTTCGGTCCAGTGTGGTACTTTGCAAAGCAAGTACCACCTAGGCTCCTCCATTTGAGCTGAAATTTTTTGAAGACAGTATTCTTAGTAGATGATCATCCTCAGCAAAAATTTACACCCATTGTCCATGTGCATTTCTTGTACAACTTATCAAACACTTGCCTGGTAATTCATGTTTGAGCATAGTTCGGTCTCAGCGTGAGAATCTTTTGTTGTCATTTTCTTCCTAGCACCTACCTAGGGAGTTCTCAACCCACTATACATGCCTAGGCCGCGCAGAATGCATGGCAACGCCACAGTCACACGGTGAGCACGCGGCGGGCATGCGAGTTTACCCGCTCTTGAGTTGGGGCACTCGGCCACTATCCAAACCTCGACGTATCGCCACCAAACCTTGTATTTCTGATTAAATAGATACTTATGTAACTAAAAATGATTTTTGGAAAAAATAAAGAGCAAACTATAAGACATCTGGAGTTCGAATTTGACCCGCTTCCAACTGAATCAACACAGTTTTGTCTTTTTCACTAGAGGTGGATTGAAAGCTTTTGGAACCCAAATATTTTGCCATTTGCGCATTAAATATGGCCAAATATTTTATAAAAATGATTTTGTCCAATTTTGCAACGAATATTTGGTAGGTCCTTCAGAAAAAAACTCATTTTGGGCACTCGAAAAAAGGAAAATGAATTTTTTCTGCAAGGAAAATGAAAACTCCCTTCGACAACATTGATTGCCATTTCAACATGCACCCTTGTGCACAATATGAGATCATTTGAACAAATTATGCCATGAATGTGGCCATAAGATTGATCATTTGGCTTGAAAGCCATGAATCTTCACACATGATAGCTCATTTCCGAGAACACTTTTTGAAAATAATTACCGTATTACAAGTATATTATTTTTCCTCGTAATTTGATCACATATGATGACAAACGCGAAGGTTTTGCATTTTTTTGATTTGTTTTGAATTATTTATGCCCGTTTCAAAATGCGGTCGAAACGGCGGGCATGACCGTTCATAGCTAGGGGTTGAATATTGCCATAATTTTGTTGGATCTCTAATTAAATAGATACTTATTTACATAGAAATGATTTTTGGAAAAAATAAAGAGCAAACTATGAGGCACCTCCAGTTCAGATTTAACCCGCTTCCAACTGAATCGGCAGAGTTTTGTCTTTTTCACTAGAGGTGGATCAAAAGCTTTTGACACCAAACCATTTGCCAATTGTGCATTAAATATGGCCTAATATTTTATAAAAATGATTTTGTCTAATTTTACAACGAATATTTGGTAGGTCCTTCACAAAAAAACTAATTTTGGGCACTCGAAAAAAGGAAAATGAATTTTTTGTGCAAAGAAAATGAAAACTCCCTTAGGAAACACCGATTGCCATTTCAACATGCACCCTTGTGCACAATATGAGATCATTTGAACAAACTATGCCATGAATGTGGCCATAAGATTGGTCATTTGGCTTGAAAGACATGAATCTTCACACATGATAGCTCATTTCTCATAACACTTTTTTAAAATAATTACCGTATTACAAGTTTATTATTTTTTCTGGTAACTTGGTCTCATATGATGACACAAAACGAAGGTTTTGCATTTTTGTGATTTTTTTGAATTATTTATGCCCGTTTAAAAATGCGGTCGAACGGTGGGCATGACCATTCATAGCTAGTGGTTGAATCTTGCCATAATTTTGTTGGATCTCTGACTAAATAGATACTTATTTACCTAGAAATGATTTTTGGAAAAAATAAAGAGCAAACTATGAGGCACCTCTAGTTCAAATTTGACCCGCTTCCAACTGAATCGACAGTTTTGTCTTTTTCACGAGAGGTGGATCAAAGGCTTTTAACACCAAACCATTTGGTCAATTGTACATTAAATATGACTTCAAATTTTAGAAAAATGATTTGGTCCAATTTTGCAACGAATATTTGGTAGGTCCTTCACCAAACAACTCATTTTGGGCACTCAAAAAATGGAAAATGAATTTTTCGTGGAAATAAAATGAAAAGTCCCTTTGGCAACATTGTTTGTAATTCCAGGATGCAAACTTGTGCAAAATATGGAATCATTTGAATAAACTATGAGACAGTTGTAGTTAAAATTTGACCCGCTTCCTAGTGAATCAACGAAAATCCCACCTAGTATGAAACTACCTCTAGTTATTCGAGGGAACAATACTTAAACATTGTCATAAAAAGAGAAGGGAACTTATTGCCGGGCGTCGTGGCGCGCCGTTGAGAGCTGCAATGAAGCTTCGTGGGGATGTCATCGGTGCTGCTCACGCTCAGTTCTGTCGTGACATATTGATGTGATCGAACGACCACCAGTGCGTAGATCGGGCGGTTAGCTAGGTAGATGATTTCTAGACAAAATCACCTGATTGGCTCGTAGTAGCCACCTATTGTTAATCGATTATGACAAATTTAGATGGTCATAATGTCATCAAAGTGTGTACTTCGTTCTGATTGGTCTATGAGCATGTCACACGGATCAAGCATCAGAGGCCGTCAGGTACTGCCAGATCCAAAGGCCCACACCCCCTCACCCTCTCACCCCCACCGCGAGCTAACCTAAAAAAACCCACCGCGAGCTCCTCTCTCTCCACCGCATAGGGAACCCTAGCCCCTCTCTCCCCCGCACACCACTCCTTCCTTCCAGATCGCGACCACCACCTTCCTCCGGTGGAGCTCCATGCCGTCCATGGTCTCCCGCACTCCCTCCTACTCTCTCCCATCCCCTTCCCTCACCGCGAGCCCTTCTTCCTCGCGAGCCCTCTCTCTCTCCCTCTCGTGACTCCACTGCTCCACCCGATTCCGGCGAGTTGAGGCGGTTCTCGCTGGTGCGCAGCACACCCCCGGGCTCCCCTCATACAGCTCTTTCCTCCCCTCTCATCAGATCCGTCTCTCGCACCCTCTAGTGCAAGCCCACAACCCTCACTTGTGGCTAGGGTTTTTGCCACCACTTTAACTTTGTTGGGAGTCTACCACATCCGGCGACGGCAAGGTCAGAGGTGGCCGGATCTGGCACCGGTAAGCCCATCCCCTCCTTCATGCACCATTTTCTCACCTCACCTTGTCTCATGTTCCTTTTTTGTAGATCCGCGTTCGCCATGTTCCTGGTCTCCGGCTATGGTGAGGGGCAGGAGCATGCGCCGGCCCTCGCTGGCGGCCGCCTCGGAGCCATGGCAATCTGCGTGCCGTACCGCCACATCCGGGACGCCGAGATGGAGCTCGTCTGCCTCAACAGCACCAGCAACGGCGGCGATGCCGACCGGCCCAAGGAGGAGCAGGGCAGCGGCAGGAATGGCGTGCCCAAGTACCGGGTGGTGTTGGTCTGCATGGTTGCCGCCAGCATGCAGTTCGACTAGGCGTTGCAGCTCTCACCCCTCACCCCATACATCCAGGTACTAGTTACCAACGAGCAGCCCTACACCTCGCTGGATCTCACCCAAAGCCCGCTCATCTTGCTGCTTGTGGCAGGGAATACTCTCTGTTGAGTATTTTGAGGAATGAAGATCTGTTAAGTATGGAGTTAGGATTATCTAATAAAATTTCTTCTATATAAGCATGAAATTGAGATTGCTAATATCATTTACACAAGATACACCCTTTGAATTGAATTGATTGGTTCTCTTTCGTATATTCTTCACCCACCTGGCCTTTTTACCTTCACAGAAATTGCTTGCTATCAACCTTCCATTGGTAACTTAATGTGTTAAATAACACTCAGTGTACCTTTATTTGCTTGGTGGACCTCTTGCCAAATAAGTAGTATTTACATGATGACACTTTGAGCATTTGGTCCCTATTATTAATGTGCTACCTATCTATATACGCTACATCATGAAATCATTTAATGTTCTAACCAATAAAATCAAGCAGCTTGTGGAACTAGTGCTCTGCTCATGTTGTAAGACATGATTTTCACTTCCTGCTATCCCAGCCTTCTATCATGCTTACAAGATTTTTCTCTTTCTTCAGTAGGTCACTTGTTCTTGCTAGCATCCCGGTCATTGAATGATGGCTTGTTAAGCATGAAACTAGGATTTCTAATAAAGTTTTCCATATGGCTTTGCGCATGCATGGAATTGGGATTACTAGCATCACCATTGATTTGTAGAGTTAACCATTGATTCATAAGAGATAAATCTGGTTGGGTGATGCTGTTGAATGCTTCAGTTAACCATTCACTAGTATATATGTACATAATTATGTGTGTGCATCTTGTAATCAATGAGAACAAGTGTAGCTATGTACTGACTATGCCTACTGAAATAGTATGTGGTTCCAATTTTAAATTTTTGTGTGCTCTTTAGTAGCTTGGGCCGCCCAATTTTTTCCTTGTAGCTCTGCCACTTCTTGTAGTGACACCACAACTGTAGTATCATGAGACAAAACATGTGTTGTTGGTCTATGAATTGTTAGCATGGACTAGAACTACCGATGTGAGCACGACAAAGTGTTTAGCTATTCCCCCTTGAATGTCTATCCATGCTTCACATTTGTGATCTTGCTCAATATAATAATTTGAACTCTACTGGCATGTTCATTTATGCACAGTGTCTATTAGTGCATCATCTATGTTGTTTGATTTCTACAAACCTGATGATCTTGCTCACCTTATGTCTACCTACCTGCAGATCAATGGGTCTCTGGCTCGCAGGGCCATCAAGGACCTGATGGAGAGGGGGCTCATCAGGATGGTGTCATCATTTTGGGCTGCCTTTAGGTTTCGTTGCCTTTGCCGCCGGTTAGTAGGCGTTGATGGGTAACATGAGGTAGGAGAAACACTTGTAGTCGTAGTAGCTGAACATGCTGTGCCTATATATATGTCTGTAGCAGAATGTATGTATGTATCTGGTCTTGGTGTTATGTCTGCCTCTAGTACGTAACATGAATGCATGTGATGTTGGTTCGCTATGCACTAGCACTAGTAGAATGTCGATCAGTAGTCCCGGTCGGGATGTGCCTTTAGTACCGGTTCCCCAACCGGTACTAAAGGGTCCAGACCTTTAGTACCGGTTGGACCACGGACCGGTACTAAAGGCCTACCACGTGGCTGCCTGCGTGGGCTGGTGGTGGAGGACCTTTAGTACCGGTTGGTGATACCAACCGGGACTAAGTGTTTTGTTTTTTTGTTTTCGCTTTTAATTAATTTTTAGTTTTCCTCTCTATTTATTGTGTTTTCCATTCATTTCAAATTTATTTTACGGTGCTACATACTGTAAACATTAATTACACAAGTTGATGCATATATATATATGTAATATAATATACAATATCTCATACACAGTATATATACAAACGGAATTACACATCCATATATATATTCTAGACTTATAACTTAAGGCCCAAAACCCGGCCGGCACTAGCTAGCTCCGCGGGGGAATCAAGCCTCCGAATCGTCCGTGGCCCATGCGTCCGCCACCACAGAACCTTCGGGTCGACGACGGGCTGTCTCCTCACCAAGCTACGCCACCCGGAAGGCAGCACCTCCCAGTACCAGCCCGGCGGAGCCCAGTCCCTGACAGGGCCCCTCGGCTCAAGCAAGTGACCGCCTCCGGCGACTGGATGACGAGGATGCGGGATCAGCATCATCGACGTCGAGAAGAAACACTTAATTATGAATTTTTTTTAAATAAAACTTAGCAAAATTAACACTTAGCATCTAAAAAATTAAATAAGACTTAACAAATTAAATAACTCTTAGCATCTAACAAAATTAACAAAATTAACACGTACCCTAATAACCTAATAACCTAACTAACTAACTAAACTAACCTAACTAACCAAACTAACTAAACTAACCTGATAACCTAACTAACTAACTAACTAACTAAATAGGGGTGCTGTGTCGTGGTCGTGGTCAGGGTGTCGGGGGTGTCATGTCGAGGTGTCGGGGGTATCGTGTCGGGGTAGGGGTGCTGTGTCGTGGTCGGGGGTGCCGTGTTAGGGTGTCGGGGTGTCGTGTCGGGGTCGGGGTGTCGGGGGTGTCAAGTCTGGGTCGGCGTGCTGTGTCGTGGTCGGGGGTGCCGTGTCGGGGTGTCGAGGTGTCGGGGGGTGTCGTGCCGGGGTCTAGGTGTCGGGGGTGCCGTGTCGGGGTGTTGTGTCGGGGGTCGGGTTTAATATAGCGGGGGGGGGGGCTTAAACTAAACTAAACCTAAACGAAATCAAACCTAAACTAAACCTAAACTAAACAAAATCTAAACTAAAGGTTTTTCATTCATTATTCATTATTATTTTCAAAAAAACCCCTAAACTTTAAAAAATCATGAAAAAAAATCTACGACTCCAATGGAAATAAATAATATATGAAAAAATATCAGAAAAATATAAAGAATCTGTTTATGGCATTTCCATGCATGTTTGAACAACTTCAACTGCTGTATAAGACAATTTGATTAAATAGCATTTGAAATGTCATATCTCGAGTTTGAAAAGAAGTATAAATGAACTCTGAAAAGTTTGTAACTTGGCATGATATCATAATTTCACTCACATAGCAACTTCTAAAGAGTTGAGAGGGTTACGACAAAAACTGGATGCACTTCGTGTACAAATTGGCAATCTCTTTCGAAGTATGAGGGTTTCAGACGAAAACTCATCTATTACAAAGGGATTTCATTTTTAATAACTTATTTTAACTCCATAATTTTTGTGTTTTCAATATGCACCATTCAAAGGCACATCATCAATTTTCAACCCTTTCTGACTTCATTTGATATTTTTCATGCATTTAATGATTTATTTTGAGCTAAATGACCCTGAATTTGATAAGCAATATAAATGAACTCTGAAAAGGTTGTAACTTGGCATGAGACTTTAGATTTTGAAATTTTTTCTCTACCATATTTATTATTCCCTTTATATTCGATGAGAAGCCAGACGGGACCTTGACACTAAGCAGGCATTGAAAAAAGATTTCCTTCTCTTCTTTGGTAAGAGCATAGCTGGCAGGACCTTGATACTGCTTTGGAGGCATGCCGTCTTTTTCGTTAATTCTTTGCTTGTCCTCCTGTGCCTCCGGTGTATCTTTTGTCTTTCCATACACGCCCAAGAAGCCTAGCAGGTTCACACAAAGATTCTTCGTCATGTGCATCACGTCGATTGCATTGCGGACCTCTCGGGCTTTCCAATATTCAAGTTCCCAAAATATAGATTTCTTCTTCCACATGGGTGCGTATCCATTGGCATCATTCGGAACATATTGTCCGCCAGGAACCTTTCCAAAGATTACCTGTAAATCCTTGACCATATCAAATATATATTGACCAGTACGGAGGCCAGGCTTCTTCCGGTTATCTGGCTCACCTTTGAAATGGTTGCTTAACTTTCTTAAGATATGCTTGATCGGTAGAAATCGACGATATCCTAGGTACACATTCTTCTTACATTTATCCAAATATATACTTTCAGTATCATCTAAATAGTGCGTGCATGCATTGTATCCCTTGTTTGTATGTCCTAAAAGGTTACTAAGAGCAGGCCAATCATTGATGGTTACAAACAGCAACGCTCGTAGGTCAATTTCCTTCTGTGTGTGCGCATCCCACACACATACACCTGGTTTTTTCCACAACTATAGAAGTTCATCAACTAGTGGCCTTAGGTATACACCAATGTCATTGCTGGGTTGCTTAGGGCCTTGGATGAGCACTGACATCCTAATGAACTTCCGCTTCATGCACAACCAAGGAGGAAGGTTGTAGATACATAGAGTCATGGGCCAGGTGCTGTGACTGGAGCTCTGCTCCCCAAAAGGATTCATGCCATCTGTACTAAGACCAAACCATAAGTTCATTGTGTCAGCTGCAAAGTCCTTGAACTCCCTCTCAATTTTTCTCCATTGCAACCCATTAGCGGGTGCTCTCAACATCTCGTCTTTCTTATGTTCTTGTTTGTGCCATCGCAACAACTTGGCATGCTCTTTGTTTTGGAACAAACATTTCAACCGTGGTATTATACGAGCATACCACATCATCTTGGCAGGAACCCTCTTCCTATGGCGTTCGCCCTCCACATCACCAGGGTCATCGCGGTGGATCTTATAGCGCAGTGCACCGCATACCATGCATGCATCCAAATTCTCGTACTCCTCACCGCGATAGACGATGCAGTCATTAGGGCATGCATGTATCTTCTGCACCTCTAATCCTAGAGGGCACACAACCTTCTTTGCTTCGTACGTACTTTCAGGCAATTCGTTATCCTTTGTAATCATCTTCTTTATCATTATCAGCAATTCTTGAAATCCCTTGTCAGTTACACCCTGCTTCGCCTTCCATTGCAGCAATTCCAGCGTGGTAGCCAGCTTTTTCTGGTCATCTTCACAATTTGGATACAATAATTTCTTGTGATCCTCTAACATGCATTTCAACTTCAACCTCTCCTTGTCACTTTCGCAGTTTCTCTTTGCATCAGCAATGACCCGACCCAAATCATCAGCGGGCTCATCTGATGCCTCTTCTTCAGCTTCCCCCATTGATGCCTCTTCTTCAGCTTCCCCCATTGTTGTATCGGCAAAAGGATAGTTGTCATCATCCTCTTCTTCTTCATTGTCTTCCATTATAACCCCTCTTTCTTCGTGCTTGGTCCAACAGCTATAGCCGGACATGAAACCGAACTTTAGCATGTGGTAGTGAAGTGTTTTTGAGGTAGAGTAATTCCTATCATTCTTACAGTCACAACATGGACAACACATGAAACCATTCTGCTTGTTTGCCTCAGCCACACGAATAAAATCATGCAGGCCATTAAGAAACCCTGGACTTAGTCGGTCATCATACATCCATTGTCGGCGCATGTTCACTACACAACATCGAAGTGACCAAATGTTATTACTCCAACTAATAGATACTTATAGTTCATCATCACATTACAACCAAAGTAGAGCTAGCAGTGACCAAATGTTATTAGTGCAAATAATAGATACTTATAGTTCATACATACATCTCATAAAACAACATACAACTATCTAAAACATGTAAATGCAACAACAAATGCGATCATAATCGCAACTAAGGTAACAATTGAGCCAACGGCATAATGATACCAAGCCTCTTTATCAATGACATATTTTCTAATCTTTCTAAGATTCAAGCACATTCCAGCCATCTTGTTCTTGTGATCATCGACGATATCAGCAACATGCAACTCCAATCCCATCTTCTCATCTTCAGTTCTTTTCAATTTTTCTTTGAAATGATCAATTTCTTTTTCAGCTTGTGTTAATTTCTCGAGCAGAATTGCATAGTCGGTTGGAATTTCTGGTTCAACCACTTCCTATAGATAAAAACAGCTACATCAATTTGGTGGCATAATTAATTGTCATAGACATTAGATAATGTGTGAAATAGTTATAAAAGATAACGATATACCACATCTGAATCATAGACTGGACGAGGGCCAACGTGAGCGGATACCATAACCATGACACTATAGAATAACTAACAATAATACAAGTAAGTAAATCGTACACGCAACTATCTAAATCATACAAGTAATTTTCTTTAACAAAAAGGTTTTAAGAAGAACAAGAGGCTCAACAAGGTGGCCGGTGCCGCGACGAGACAGTGTGGACGATCGATGGTGGTTAGGACGGGGATGGGAAGGCACCAAATAAACCACACCTACACATATGCAACCTAACAAATTAATTTGAGCTCAAATTGCATATAAATCAAATAAACTCCCACATAATGATCACTCCTCCAAAACCTAGCTAAAACCCACAAATCACATATCTTTGAGCATACCACAAGCTAATCTAGCAATGAGAGATGAAGGAGCAAAGTTGCTAACCTTTATGAACACTTGGATAGATGGGGTGCTTTTAAATCTTGACAAATCCTTGGAAAAATGGAGGATGAGCTTCGAGCAAGAAGAAGAACAGGGGAGAAAACAGAGAAATGAGAGCCCCTTCGATCGGCTACGGATGAAGCGTATATGTAGGAAGTCTTTAGTACCGGCTGGTGACACCAACCGGTACTAAAGGTTGCCCTTTAGTACCGGTTGGTGTCACCAACCGGTACTAAAGAGGCACGCGGGGACCAAGTCTGACCAAAAGCTTGCCACGCCCCTTTAGTACCAGCTCGTGACACGAACCGGTACTAAAGATCGCTCACGAGCCGGTACTAAAGGTCGCCCTGCTCCTAGCCGTTGGAGCTGGCACGAACCGGGACTAATACCATCTTTAGTACCGGCTCGTAACCAGACCGGGACTAATGCTCGGGACGAAAGGTCTGTTTTCTACTAGTGTAGTTGGTGCTATGCTACATCCTGGGTTCTGAGTTTTATTTTAGAGATCTAGTATAGCAAACTAGGACTGCAGGCATGCCTTGCCCGTCCCCTTGCTATTACATCCCTTGCAAGTGCATTTCCTGTCGTGCTCGATATGATGAAATGTAGATATTTTAGGGTTAGATTTGATCTGGATGTACTAATCCGACTAGCATGTGTTGGATATACCTCTCTTTTTATGTTTCATCATTACCAATATGCCGCTTGCTTACTTGTTGTGTTCCATAGGATCTGTATAAATTGTTAAACATTGATGTTTTTATATGTATTATTTAGAAGTTCTAACTGTTGTGCTTGGGTGTTGGTACTCTGTTGTTCGATTATCAAACCTTTGAAGTTAATTTTGATCATATGTGCATCTGTGTGATATGTCTAGGTTCAGCTTTGATGCTCCATCGGCAACCAGTTGTTCAATTAAGTCTGTTTGTTATAATTATCTATATCAAGTGTTTCTTTGTGAATACTGGAAACTTGGTTTTGGTGTCCTTAGTTGGATCAATTTACAGTCTGCTATAAGAGCCTCTTGTATATGATGCATACATGTACACCGGTGGTGTTCTTTTTGGAAGTTGAATCATACTCACATGTAGTCGCTTCATTTGTTTGACCTGGAAGATGTTTATCTTTCTCAGGTTCCTATTGGGAGGGCCACCCTTGGACATGTCATTAACGTTATTAGTGAGCCTTGGTGGTCCCCGACGAGGGGGACGGCGAGGACGCCATGGGAGCCCAGCAGGGCAACAGCACCAGTACCTTGCTGCTGTTGGGAATGGATGGGAGCTGTTCCATGCACCGAATCCAGGGAGAAAATCACCTTCGGCATGTATGCCATCACCTTGGGCATGCTCGTGGCGCTGCTACTCAGCCTCAACATGTCCTGGAGCACCATTATCGCCGCCCTCACGCTCATCTTCCTCGACTTCAAGGATGCCCACCCTTGCCTCGAGAAGGTAATTATCTATCTGTCCATCCGTCCCTCTGCAGTTAACTAAGTTGTGCCCCATTGATGTCCTACTACTGTTAATTGTTAATACCATGGTGGTGATGCTGTTCAGAATATGATATGTGCCTTAATTTTATGTTTTGGTCTCTCTTAAGAGACACTTCTAGCTTTTCTGACTCAAAGTTGGTAACTTGGTATTGCATGAGTTTTACTGCTGCTAACACAAAGAGTATTTACTACTGCCAACGCAGAGATTTTGTATGCACTGCTACCTGATGAGTGCTTTCTTTGTAATATTTCACCTTCGTATGCATAGGTTTATTTGGTTTGAACTCTGCATGACATGAAATAGATATTTACAGTGTTTTTCTCAACTAGTTTTCACTGTCACTTGATACATACTTAGCTTGTACTTGAAGCTATGGGTTAATGATGGTGATTTTGTTCTACTTGGATGCATTGGTACCCCCATCATCGAGCGAACGGATGCAACAATGACAAGAAGCTCAAGGATATGTGCATCTAAAGCACACCATGGACATCATCCACCTCCTCACAGTGGCAAGAAGAGCTCCATGCTGAAGAACATAACACTTGTAGGGCTTCTAAAGTACTGTACCTAGTTATTGAACTTGTGGAGCTTGTATGTTAGAGCTTATTACGTGTTATTTGTACGACAGGAGCTCTGTACTGAATTTGGTTGATAATATTTGAAGTATTTCTTGTGTTTTCTGTGTGCCAATTTAAACACTAGGTATTTATTTATGTCAAATTAGAAAATGAAGAATATGGCCCTGACAGCTAGGACCCAGCACCAGAGTCTGAAAATGGGGACCCACCTGACTAGTGAACCCGTTTTATAAAAAAAGAAAACAGAAACTGTTGAGACAAAAGGGCTGCAATGTTGGGCTCGACCCATGAAGCTGACCAGAACTAACAAGGAAAAAATATAATAAGTGGGCATGAATTGTTGGGCTAGGCCCATGTAGAACACCGAATTGGACCGGGCCGATTCTTGTCAACGACCAATCCAATTGGTCGTAATTTTGCCATGTCAGCTTGCCACGTTGGATCCGACGTGGTGTGGGCAGACTTCTAACAACCAAAATGATTGGTCATAGAACCTACGACCTTTTTTGGTCGTAAACCTCTACGACCAATCCATAAGAAAGGTCGTTAATTTCCATTAACGATGGTCAGCTTTTGAATATGCACTTTCCGAAGAAACAACCTCAAGTTCATAGTATCAACTCTATTGAAAAAATTCCAACAATTATTATTCGAGACTTTGAGTTCCCTCTTCCTACTCTCAAGAAGAAATATGATATACTTATTGTTGGGGAAATGCATATCCCCATTGAGGTAACTTAGTGTTATTCGAAAATTCTTCGGTTTCATGATATTCGAAAGAAGTTTGTTAATAAGACTTGATCAACCTTATTGATGGATTCCTTTTGACGAGCATGAGATGGATGAATTTGAAAGCACAACTTCCTGTACCTAACTTTTACTTTATGTTATAGAGATGAAATTAAGTGAAAATGCTATTATTTTTCTGTTTTCTGAGTTTTCTGTGCAATAGAAAAATGTACCGAAAATAAAAGTTTCCAGAATTCCCTGAAAATTTAGTATGATTTTTTCTGGAATATTTAATAATTTTCGGTAGTGAGAATGCATCATTGGGCTGCACCACTGGGCCACAAGCCTGTAGGGCGTGCCCACCCGCCCTGGACGTGCCCTTGTAGCTTGTGGGTCCTACGTGGCCCTCCTCCACTTATTCCAACATCCATTCACTTCATCTTCCTTCAGAAAAAATTCCACCATTGCTGAAACCCGTGTTCTAGCTCATCTTGCTGCCATTTTCGATCTCCTTGCTCAAAGCTCCATTTGCAAAACTGTTTTAGGGGATTGCTCATCGGTATGTGACTCCTCCAATGGTCCAATTAGTTTTTGTTCTAGTGCCTTATATGTTGCAAATTTTTGTTACTGTGGTGACCTTGTTCTTGAGCTTTCATGTCAAAATTGTATGGTCCCAAGTAGTTTTGATGCATGATATAGTCTTGAGGCACTTGGGGGAGTAGTTGCTATGAGTTTTGTTGAGTTTTCTTCATCTTCATTTTAGTTCACTAAAAATTTCAGAAATTTTTCAGAGAAAGAAAAGATGTTGAGGAGAATGTACCAAGGTGGTTCCTCGAGCAAGAAAGCCCTGAGACTCGCGCTACGTGAGCCCGATTTTGAACTACACAGGGAAGCTCAAGTACTGCCTTGTGAATGGCCGTCAGATCAATTCATGGACAACGTCGGATTCAAGGAAGATTTTTATCCATACATAAGGAATGCCGGACTTGAGGATTTCATTTCATTTCCGATTCTTTTGTGTGGAGGTTTGCATTTTCATCCAGGCGTAATTCTCATTCTGTTCTATTTAATCTTTATGATAAATCCTATACCATGGACCTAGAAGATTTTAATGATGCGTGCAAAATTACACTGTGGGGTAGTCATAGCGATCCTCATAAAAATGAATACAATGATTTCCTTCCTAGCATCATAGTGGGAGAAATTAGAATCATTACACAAGCTACTTTGGGGAGCATTCACTTTCCGGCTATACATTATTTTGCTCTCTTCATAGGTAGATGTATTAATGGTAAACTTAAGCATAGCCATCTTTGCACGCCTGATCTGAGTATTCTTAAGAGTGCGGTAATGGTAGATAGACGATATAACTTGGGGGCTATTATTGCTAGAAGGTTACACCATAATCCTAAGGATGAAGATTTCTTTGGTGGAATTTATGCCACATGTGTAGCTAAATATCTTGGGGTACGCATAAGAGGGTATGATATTGAGTTACCCTCTGCTTTTCTTGATTATGAGGGTTTGATGCGCTGCCAGTTTCTTAAAAGAAGCAAACAATCCCTCCAGTACCGACTAATTTTTGACAGGCAACTCGTTGTCCATGTTAGCCTTCCTGCTCCTGTCTTCTATAAATTTCAGGAAAACAAAGCTATTTTATAACCAGAGAGGAGGCAAACGATTATGACCGAAATGCAGAAACCGCTCGCCTTCACGATGCAGTAGTTCAGGCGGTAGCTGCCGCAGCCCGGTACAAACCCGACTTTGATTTCAGATATTATCCGGGCCAGCCATGGCCCTAAACCAACTTAGGACAAAAGCCTAAGCTTGGGGGAGTACGTATCTCTCACTGACTTTACATTCATGTTCACACACTTATTTCAGTCGTCGGTGTTCATACTTTTTCATTATAATATCCATGGTAGTTTATTTCTTTTTTTGATTTTTCTTGTGTGTTTAATTAACTTTGAGGAAAATACAAAAACATTAGTTCTAGCTTTATTTCCTACTCCCTCCGTCCCATAATATAAGACGCTTTTTAACACTACACTAGTGTCAAAAAACGTCTTACATTATGGGACGGAGGGAGTAGTTGCTTAGTTGTAGCATTAATAAGAAAACCCAAAAATATTTCTCGTTCTTCTTTTTGCTTGTTGGGAGCTTTCCCGTGTAAATAATTTTCCTTTATTTTCTTTGGGTCGTAAGGAGAAGGCCACGATGACATGTTGAGTGGCTCTTATATGCATTATTGTTTATCTTATCTAAGAGCCCATATTGCCTTGTCTTCTCCTTTGGTTTATTGTTTGCAGATTCCAGCTTAGTCCAATGCATGTGCACTCTTAATGTTATTCACATCGTTCGGTCGTGCAAGTGAAAGGCAATAATGACGATATATGATGAACTGACTGAGATGAGAAAAGCTAGTATGAACTCAACCTATCTTGTTTTTGTAAATACGATTAGCTCATCGTTCGGAATTCACCTCATTATGGGTTGAACATGTTTGCAATGACAACTAGAGATTATAGTTATTCATGACATGCTTAATTAGCTAAGAGTCAATAATGGTTTGTTTTGAGTGCCAACATGCATGTTAAAATGGATGTGATGTAGTATGATAGAATGGTATCCTCCTCTGAATGATTCAAGTGGCTTGACTTGGCACATATTCACGCATGTAGTTGAAACAGATCAACATAGCCTCCACCATATTTATGTTCATGGTGAATTATATCCTACTCATGCTTGCATTCAATGTTGGTTAATCTCAAAGCATGTTGATGACTGTGTCGCTCTCTAGTTGGTTGCTCCCCAGTCTTTTGCTAGCTTTCACTTGTACTAAGCGGGAATACTGCTTGTGCATCCATCTCCATAAACCCAAAGTTGTTCCATATGAGTCCACCATATCTACCTATATGCGGTATTTACCTGCTGTTCCAAGTAAATGTGCATGTGCTAAACTTTAAACCTTCAAATAAATATTCTGTTTTGTATGCCCAAATCGCTCATGTGGCGACTGGAGCTGTCAGTATCTTCCATGCTAGGTGGGTTATTCTCACGATATGCGTTGATTCCCTATAATTTACGGGAAAGTGGTTGGTAATCGGGATGCCCAGTCTCATGCTCGAAATAAAAAGAAAAATTTAACTAAACAAAATCCCCCCAGGACAATGTTTGTATGGACGGTACCCATGGATTCAGCCCGCCGTGGAATGTGACTAATTGGTGGAGGGGGAGTAAAAACATTACCATTTTGTTTGGGAACCGCCTATAATGTATCTAGCATGGAAGATATTGAAAACCTCTTGGTCATTATGTGAGCAACGAACTCATACCGCTCCAAAATCATTACCTACCTCTGTTTTAAAAGCTTGAGCTCTGGCACCACTGTAAATCAATGCCTCCCTCTGTGAAGGGTCTTTCCATTTACTTTATTGTTGAGTCATCATCCTCTTATAAAGAGCACCAGTTAGAGAGCACCATTGTCATTTGTATGCCTTGCTATTAATTGATATTGAGTATGAGCATGACCGGATCTCTCTCATCGTGAATTACAATGTTTAGTCAGTCCTTGTTCTCCAGAGGTGCTCTACATTTATGTTTCGCGGTCTCAAAAAGGGCTAGCGAGATACCATTATGTCATATTCTATCATGATTGTTTTGATAAAATTGTTGTCATCCGAGACTTGTTATTATTGCTCGCTAGTTGATTATGTCATTGATATGAGTAAATGTGAGACCTAAATGTTATTGTGAATGTGGTTATTCTATAATCTTTGCTAAAAATCTGAACATAAATTAGATATATTTACAACAGCAAGATCAAATAGAGTTTGTAAAAGTTTTTCTTTATCACTTTCAGTTTATCAATTGAATTGCTTGAGGACAGGCAAATGTTTAAGCTTGGGGGAGTTGATACATCTCCAACGTATCTACTTTTCCAAACTCTTTTGCCCTTGTTTTGAACTCTAATTTGCATGATTTGAATGGAACTAACCCGGACTAGTGATGTTTTCAGCAGAATTGCCTTGGTGTTATTTTTGTGCAGAAATAAAAGTTCTTGGATCGTCCTGAAAATTTATGGACAATATTTTTGGAATTAATAAAAAATACCGGCGAAAAATCAACTCCAGGGGGCCCACCACCTGGCCACAAGCCTGGTGGGCACGGCCACCCCCCTAGGCCGCGCCGAGTAGGCTTGTGGGCCCCTGCTGCTCCTCCGACCTCATTTCCACTCCTATATATTCCTATTCGGGAAGGAAAAAATCAGACAGAAGAGTTCATCGCGTTTCATGATACTGAGCCGCCGCCACCTCCTGTTCTTCCTCGAGAGACTAGATCTGGAGTCCTTCTGGGCTCCGGAGAGGGGAAATCTATGCCTTCGTCATCACCAACCATCCTTCATCACCAATTCCATTATGCTCTCCACCGTTCGTGAGTAATCTCATCGTAGTCTTGCTGAATGGTGATGGGTTGGATGAGATTTATCATGTAATCGACTTAGTTTTGTTAGTGTTTGATCCCTAGTATCCACTATGTTTTGAGATTGATGTTGCTATGACTTTGCTATGCTTAATGCTTGTCACTAGGGCCCGAGTGCCATGATTTCAGATCTGAACCTATTATGTTTTCATGAATATATGTGTGTTCTTGATCCTATCTTGCAAGTTGTAGACACCTATTACAAGTTATGATCCGCATCCCCCAGGGTGACAATAACTAGGATTCTTTCCGGTGATTACCATAGTTTGAGGAGTTCATGTATTCACTAAGTGCTAATGCTTTGGTCCAGTTCTCTATTTAAAGGAGGCCTTAATATCCCTTTGTTTCCAATAGGACCCCTCTGCAACGGGAGGGTAGGACAAAAGATGGCATGCAAGTTCTTTTCCATAAGCACGTATGACTATATATGGAATACATGCCTACATTACATTGATGAATTGGAGCTAGTTCTGTGTCATCCTATGTTATAACTGTTGCATGATGAATGTCATCTGACATAATTATCCATCACTGATCCATTGCCTACGAGCTTTCCATATATTGATCTTTGCTGAGTTACTTTTCCGTTGCTACTGTTACAAATACTACAAACTGCTACTATTACTTTGCCACCGTTACCGTTAATTCCATATTACTTTGCTATTGAATACTTTGCTGCAGATATTAAGTCTTTAAGGTCTGGTTGAATTGACAACTCATCTGCTAATACTCGAGAATATTCTTTGGCTCCCCTTGTGTCGAATCAATAAATTTGGGTTGAATACTCTACCCTCGAGAACTATTGCGATCCCCTATACTTGTGGGTTATCAAGTAGAAGGGGGATTGGGGGATTGGGGGTACACAACCGACACTGGCTAACCATGCCGACCATTGAGGCGTACGGAGCGGCGGGTCGAGTGGCTGGCCTTCATCTTCTTGTCCATCGCCGTGCGGGGCGGCGGGTCGTCGTCGTCCTCGGCGGAGTCGAGGTTGCTCTGCCAGCTATGATGGCCTGGCTCCGGCGCCCTCACCGGCATCTGCACCGGTTCTTCCTCCTTCTTAGGCTCCCCACCGACGACCGCCGGCGCCACGATTGTCGTCTCCCAGTACACTGCGGCACGACGGTCATTAGGAGCCCAATAGTTCTTGTACTTGGACCACCTCTTGCTCTTTTTAGCATCGTCGGAGATGGCCTGATTCATTGCCCAATGAATGATGTCGACTGCCATCGCGCCCTTCGCGGGGTTAGGAATCAGCGTCTTCAACTCTATTGCAGTGGCCCTCATGAGCACTGCATCAGATTCCTTCTGCACGTCAGGCATGGAGCCAAAGTTCGAGCACACCTCCATGGTGTTCTCAAACTTGGTGCATTCACCAGCCGACCACCCGAGGAAGAAGACCCTCCAGCCAATACCCCAAGGGAAGGGTTTGGCGTTGGAGCCGGAGCTGGAGCTCATGGCGAGGGAGAGGACGAAGGTTGATAGTGAGAGAAGAAAGGACACGGGTAAATAGTGGTTGTCAGGTTGAGTAAATATAGCCGCGATGGAGGAATAGTGATAGTCATGCCATTTTAACTACATGCTCTTCAGTGAGCCAGGAACTCTGTGTCTGCCTGACTCCTTGAATTGTGTGCAGGTCGAGGAGAGCAATGAGATGGGCACAGAGGTGCTCCCGGCCGTTGACAAGAAGGGCAAGCAGGCGGTTAATCCAATGCCTGAGGGGGTGCTGCCGCCCCCCGTCGAGGAAGAACAGAAGACGCCAACGGTCGGCGATGACGAGCGCATTGAGAATCCCCCCAGCAACAAGCGCATCAACAACCGCCACTACCATGAGAAGGGTGGCCTAACTCAATTCTGCAAGGTTATCCTTGCACCGAAGCTTGAGTGCATCCCCATGCCCTTGGACTTCACCAAGCAATTCACCGTGGTGCCGACAGAGTTCAAGCTGAAGAACAACACTGACTGCTCCTGGAGGGTGACGGTCAAGTTGATGAACGGCAGGGTGACCCTGGATTAGGGTTGGGCCACCTTCGGTGCCGTTCATCAGATCAATATTGGCTACATGGTGACGTTCAAGCTCCTCACTCCCGACACCCTCAAGGTCATCATCTTCGATGACGATGGCATTCAGGTGGTCAACAAGTGCGGGAAGCACGATGAAGCCTTCGCCGCCAGGGACTAAGGCCGGAGCACCTCCTTCGTAAGTACTATCGAGTCTGCTTGAACTATGGTTTATGCATTGAACTGTTTGAACTATCGTTGTGAACTATGCTGTTAAGTAAGCTCTGTTTATGCTCTGCTGTGCTTATGATGTGTGGCACATGGTTGTGCCGAAGTGTGCTGGTAACCTCACCAACTAGCCAAAGAGGTTACCACACACCAGGCGTTGCATACAACCAAACACCATGCCTTGGGTTTGTCTACTAACATGCAGGCAACCAAACACCAGGCAGTGTGGTTCAGCCCATGCAGCCAAGAGGGCATTCAGGCAACAAAACAACTTGTAGATAGTGCATTTCAGGCTGTTCTTGCTAAATTAGACAGAGTGAAGAAGGGTATGCAACGGAGACACTGTAACTGAAAGCAACCAAACACGCCCGTTGTGAACCGCCACAAACACAGTCGCCAGCTTGCTCCCAGCCTAGCTCGCCGGGCTTCAGCCCACGGAGGTTCACCTTGGTCTTGGTAGCCCCTACACAGCTACACCTTGACCTTGGTGACCTCCATCCACTACTGCTGCTCTGAGCCGTCGCTCCAACCCATCGGATTCGCTTCTCAAGGAACGACGGAGTATGACGGCTCCAACCCATCGGATTTGCTTCTCAAGGAACGACGGAGTATGATCGCGTGATGTGATGCTTCTTGGACGTTTGCTTTAAAGCTAGCTATATAAATTAGGGAATGAGCTACTGGCCGAATAGGTACTGTTCATCACGTGACACTATGAACTCGTGCCACTTATTTATGCTAACTGTTTTGGCGTGTACAATAGGAATCGTATATGTTTAAAAAAGTCACCGAGTATACTTGAACTTCACAATGTCATAATCTCTTTTTTTTTCCAGGGTAAAGTTCATAGTCTGCTTTTTTTCCCCGGGTAATGTTCATAGTCTGCGTTTTTTTTATTTTGTCGAGAAAGTCAAAAATAAATGGACCAAGTTTTGTATGCAGGCATGAACAATTAAAGATCGCCTTACATGGAAAAAAGAGGGATTACTCTATATGTCCATACACAAAATTATAGTGTGGCGTGGGGCTATAGACATACCCTAGAGAACAACAGCTTAATTCTATTAGTGTCCCTGGAATTCGAAGCCCAATGGTTATACCATAGTTACATAGTTCATGTATCTTATTTCTTAACAACGTAATCCTATGTTCATATATACGACATAAATATCAAAATTACACATTTGAAAATAGACCATTGTCTTAAAGACCATGTATCAATGAAAAGGACAAATAGGATTATAAAAGTGTGTGCATAAGATAAAAGGACAAATAATCATCACTTTTGAAGTTCACAAAAAAATAATTAGTTTTACCATTTACTTACTCGATGACGAGTAGGAATTAAGCTTGGGGCTGTTAATATGTCTCAAACGTATCTATAATTTTTTGTATTGTTTCACGCTATTATATTATTAATCTTGTAAGCTTATATGTTATTTTATATTGTTTTGATGGACTAACCTATTGTTTTTATGCCCCTACCACAATTTATTCTGAACAAAAGTAGACCTTGGAAGCTTCGGGACAAGACCAGATGGTGCACAAGGGATACACAAAGTAGGTGACGCGCCTAATTGCTTTCTGGTCCCCCTATGCCTCCATTTGACCTAAAACCAGCTATAAATTTCCATCTATCCAGAAACCTTCAGAGCGAGACCTGAAACAATTTTATCATTGCAGCAAACCTCTGTTCTTCTATGATCAGATGGGGAATCCATGTCGAGGGCCAACTTGATCAACCCTAATTTGCATTGTGAGAGAAAGACATTTATTCTTAGAGCGAACTTCTAGTCGACTTTTTTCATGCTGTGTTCATCTGACGTGCAATCTAAACTTACATATTTATATTTTCTTTTGCTACTTTAATTTTTGTATGTGCACCAAATGGGCAGAAAACAATCCTGAAAATGCAGGGTTTGTCCACTTGTTTGCTTTCCTTCAGTCGAAAGAATCAAATCAATGAAATAAAGGCTTCCCGTTGAATTGAAAATTGTGGCTTGCTAACTAAAGCAAGGAAAGGCATGAAAATGGGTTACAGATACATCCATTTTATTCATTTTTCGGACGGAGGGAGTATATAATAAAAGAAAGATGTGGCAATTAGAAAATGGTTAATGATTAGAATCAACCGGCCGATCTACGCCTCACGATCCGTCACGTTGAGAGCCAACCACGTGCCGGATAGTCGCACACACCACAATTCTTAGGATTTTGCAACATCGTGTATGTTTCTGAAACATGGAGAATTTTGCGGTGACAATGTAAAGGTGCGATGACACAGGCAAAAAAATTCTGTAATATAATCTCTCTTTCCCAAAAAAATCTGCAACATAATCCCGGTTGCAAAAATATTTCTGCTACATAATGTTTGCTGCAAAAATTTCTGTAACACAACCTCTTTTACAAATGTCTTCTGCAACATGACCTTCTTTGCAACTTTTTTTGCAACACAACGTACGTTGCAGAAGTGAAAAAATGTAGTAGTTAGCCAGATACAACGACTCGCGAGGCCGACACGTATCACGTCCCAAAACATAGAAAATATATTAAACCGATGGCCAATAAAATTAAAATTGCGTACATGGATGGATTTATTTATTTTACTTCATAAAACTTTTCATGTGCAATATGGATATCCTTACGCGTTTGCACCAAAAATGCTAGACGCACGGAAACTTACATGCTTCTACAGGCTCTTTCCTAACCAACTAAACATGACACCCTGATTTTCAGGTGGGAGGGGCCCCTCACTTTCCTTCATCTAATTAGAGTTTGCCAGCTAAAACTAACCCCGTAAAACCCGTAACACTCCGTTGCTGTAGCATTAGTCCGTTTGCACACATGTACTCCCTCCGTTCCTAAATATAAGACTTTTTAGAGATTACATTATAGACTATATACAGATGTATATATACCTATTTTAAAGTATAAATTCACTCATTTTGCTTCGTATGTAGTTTTATAGTGAAATCTTTAAAAAGTCTTATATTTAGGAACGGAGGGAGTACTACCTACCATTTTAAGCTTTTGGCCGAGTAAGAGACTCACCCCGCACGCGGTCGGACATGTTTATGTCGAGTTCCACAGAACGTTTCCGTCGTGGAAGGAGATGCCACAGTAAACAAAATATATGCAGCCAAGCCGGCCGAGTCCGTGGACGTAATCACTTGCGTCCTTCATACCACGATGCCAAGTGACACTTTCAAAGACGTACGTCTTCGGTTCACATCATGTTATCGCGATTTGCTATCAAGACGTGGGGTACTACCTATAAATATACGCAGCCAATGCATGTCATCAGCAGCAACAAGATCGAACACCAGAGTAGCTAAGAGTACTTGCCATCTTGCGATCGGGCGGCACGGCGAGCCAGCTCCCGTCCGCGCCACCTCGAGGCCCTCCACCTCGTGCTGGACGGCCATGGTGACCACACTGTCGTCGCGGTGCGCCTGCATGGACACACACGCCAGCCTCTGCTTCCGGCGGCACACGGTAGCCCGACAATCGGACGGCACGAGCGAGCACGCCTAGGTGCACGTTGATGCAGCTTGAAGGTGCCCGCTGTACATACACGGACGGACACAGCCACGGGCTCACGGCGAGGAAGTCAAAATGGATGGTAGCCTTGGTTGATTGCTAGAAGGCAGGATTCCATGCGGCAACGCGCCGTGGGTTCCTTTGGGCGGCGGACGAGTCTTCTCTGGCCGGCAAGTGCCTTGTTAGCTGGAAGGAGGTCTGCAGACCACGAGAGTTTGATGGCCTTCGCGTACATGACCTGCAGCGCCAAGAATCCGCTCTGTGCGCCCCATGACAGTGGACACGATGGAAAGATAACTCAAGACCATGACGAGAATTGGTGCTGCCTCACGATCCGATGGCTGACGGTATATTCAGAGCCTCGACGGAGATAATCATTGGCGACAGGAGAAAGACTAACTTCTGACGCTCGCACTGGGCGCATGGTTGCCGGCCGGCTGATCGGTGGCCTGAGCTCTTTGCGCACAACAACTGACGTCGGCTCACACTCCGGACGGCGCTGGAAGGCCATGCATGGCTGGGCTACGTTAAACCAAACCCCAGCGCGGCAGTATTCCACTAACTTTGCGGTCTGTGGGAGGAGGCTGCGACCATCGTCTTCCACAAGGGGACGCCTGGCATCTTGCGCTGGAGGTGGACAGCGGATGGCAAGTAAACGGCAGGCCTCGGCATATCCACAAAATGTTCCAAGGAGTCATCCCGACCAATAGACAAGAAGATCATCTGGTCGGCCAAAGCGGCACCACATGCCAAATCCTTCGCTTGGATCTTCTTGTAGGGAAAATGCTTGACGGCGGAAACCTTCAACGCCGATAGATACCTTACGACTGTTGGTCCAGACCCGACACCGAGTAGTTTCTAACGACGGTGATACGACCGACGACGAACGAAGATGACAAATGAGTGCTTTACGTCGAGACACACCGTCATGCAAAGCTAGCTTGTACTAGCTAGTCTGCTCCTGATCGATCTTTCACCAAGCAACACCAAGATCACAGGTACGTACACGACGACCAGCCGGCCAGAGAGCAAACTGCACGCACACAAGTATTTGGATGGCTACTGACTCGAGACTGACCTTTTCTTTATTGTTTTTGTTCGATCTGACTTGGTTAGATTACAGGGGCCAGGTACATGTATATATACTAGTCTACGCTAGCTAGCTACATGACCAGGTCGGACTACTAATCCTACTCGAACTAGGAACCCCACAAGACCACACGTACACCTGCCGTGTGTTTAAGTCTAACAGTCACGTCCCTAAACACGATGCGGTTCTAAACATAACGTCGTCATGTCACAGCTCCGACACCGATCCTTCTTTTCATCATCAAAAACTTCTCTCTATCCAAAGCTTTGGTTAGGATGTCCGTTAGCTGATCATGGATGCGATTATAGTTGATCTCCGTCTTCTCTTCTTTCACGTGGTCCTTTATGTAGTGATACATCATATCAATGTGCTTACTCCTTGCATGCCGCATTGGATCCTCGCGTCGAAAAAATTTAGACTCGCTGTCAACGTTGAGCACCACTTGTTTTGGATCTCGATTCATGAGATTACCGTGTAGCCTCCATAGCCACACACCTTGACACTCTGCTTCACCTGAAGTCGATGTCACCACTTTTTTCTTTCGTGATAGCCAGCTTATTATGCTTCCACCAAGGAAATATGCATGTCATGCCCGAGGTACTCTTACGGTCGTCAACAATTCCTTCTTTGTCACTATCACTATAGCCGAGTAGTCTCGCCATCTCCTTCTTGCTCAGCTCAAGACGAGGTTCCATTGAAGCATCAATTGAATTGCAATCTTTCATGCCACAAATTTCAAGTACCTTTCTTGTATATGCCTCCTGACATAACGTGATTCCTTCTGGCTTTTGCTTCACCTCGCACCCGAGGTAGTAACTCAACAGCCCTAGGTCTCCCATCTTGAAAAGCTCCTTCATTTGTAGCTTGAACTTTGCAATCATCTCTTCATCTGCTCCAGTTATCAATAGATCGTCGTCGTAGATGTCAACTAGTAGACGATCCCTTCCTTCACCTCTCTTGTACATTGCATGCTCCAGTGGGGCTTTCTCAAATCCAAGAGAATTCAAAGTCCGATCAATTTTGACGCTCCACGCCCGAAGGTCTTGCCATCGTCCCATACAAGGCTTTGTGTAGCTTCAATACCTTGTGTTCTTCTCCCTCTTTGATGAAGCTCGGTGGTTGATTCACATACACATCTCCTTCTATCTCACCATTCAAAAACGTGGATTTTACATCCATGTGATGTATCCTCCATGATTCTTGAGCAGCGAGAGCGATGAGTAATTTCACCGATTCCATCCGTGCAACGGGAACGAACACTTCTTCGAAGTCCACATCTTCATCTTGCATGTACTCTTTGGCCACTAGCTGTGCCTTGTGCTTCACACAACTTCCTTAGGCATCTTGCTTGATCGTAAATTCCCACTTGAGCTCTATGGGTTTATGGTTATTGGGAAGATCGACGAGCTTCCAAGCATTGTTGTCATTGATCAACCCGAACTCTTCCATAGCCTCACGCCAATACTCCTTCGTATCCGCGTCCCTTGAATTCTGCCGGTTCCTCGACACTAAGCAAACATTGTCAGTCCTCTTCTTTTAATTTTCACCGGATTTATTGTTTGAAGTGCTTCCTCCGGATATAAATCCACCACTGGTCGAAGACGTACTAGTGTTGGCGGGCATTCCCTCGTCTTCTGTTCTGTCGAAGACGAAGAATTTTCTACTGAAGTTGCCACACTTCCGGTTTCTGGCGATTGAGGTTCATCCGAACTGGTTATAGCTCCACTAGATGAACCAACCACAAAATCTGAAATTGCTTCACGTGTATGCACTTGTGAACCTCCTAGCTCGTGGCCTCGTGTAGGTTGAGCCATAGCTAGACCACGCCCAAGCTTTGAGCTGCCTGGAGCAATTCCCTGGCCGCTGCGTTGTGGTACGCAGAAACCAGGTGGACCGTTGCCTGGTGCGCCGCAGATGCCATCCAGCGCCTCAGCCGCCTGCGGCACGTCCTGCTGCATTCCTTTGATTTCGTGGTCTTCAGGCGCCACGCATGTCGAAGTGACATTCGTGTCCGTAACATCGACACAAATTTCAGAATAACATCTCGCATCAATAGCTTCGACACGAGTTTTGAAATCATCCCTCATGTGTTTAACAAGACCGCTTCTCCACGGCCGAGGACACGCGATGATCGCTTCCTTCGCTCCAGCAAAGATAGCACTTACGCCCGTATCAGTGAAGTAAACTTCGGAATCAACCCCCGCATCCGTAGCATCGACACGAGTATCCGGACCATGATCTTGAGAGCAAACTTGTTCTTCACGAAGCGCGACAATTTCTTTAACCGGCACTTGAAGAACTGGATCCTTCTCGTCCACGAGTTCACACATTAACATCATGTCACCTTCATCTCCTTGTTGGGCCATGAGCGCCTTCTCCTTAGGGGGATTCTTGCACTCCGACTTGAAGTGTCCCATGATGCCACAATTGTGACACTTGATATTGCACTTGTCGAACTTCTTTTTCTTCTTCTTCGGAGCGCCGTCACTGGCGTCCTTCAGAATTTGTTCGTTTGGTGCATGATCTTGGTGAGTGTAACTGCTTGAGCCCTCACCTTCTCTCCTTGAGTCTAGCGCGTGCCACTGAGCCCGGGTGAGCATGACAAGCTCATCATTCCTCCCGTCCCCGAGACTGTACCGCATACGCTCGTCGTGAGCATTGTAGCGTCCGACGAGATCATCAATGGAGAGAGTCGCGAGATCGACGCACTGCTCGATCGCCGTGACAATTTGCAGGTACCGGGGTGGAGCCGCGCGCAAGAACCGACGGACAACCGAGTCCTCCGTCAGGTTTTCTCCAAGTGCACGGATCCGATTGACGGAGAGTAAATACCCGTGAAGCGAACGCGTCCACAGACTCATTGTCGCCCATGACCAACGTCTCATACTTCCTTAAGAGAGTTCGGAGATTGGCCTGCTTGACGCTTCTTTCGCCATTTCTTTGGCGATCAAGTGTTGGAGGACATCCATCGGCATCACCGAATAAATCGCCGACGCCGCCTGCCGATCCTTCCGATGCTCCGCTTCCTCCTTCTTGAAAGTGTCGCCTCCTGGAACGACCGCGTCCCACAACTCGTTGGCGCGAAAATCACACTGCATCAAGGCTTTCCAGATCCTGAAGTTCTTGCGATCAAACTGTGGATACGTCGAACTCGCCGGGGCAGCAACTACTTTAGCCGCACCGAAGTACGTCGTGAGCTGCTTGTTCTTCTCGTCGCCCGACATGATCTTCCGTTACTAGAAAATCAACTTTGCTCTAGATACCAAGTGTTGGTCCAGACCCGACGCCGAGTACTTTCTGACGACGGTGATACGACCGACGACGAATGACGATGACAAATGAGGCTTGCTAACGAACTCGACGAAGTGTTTTACGTCGAGACACACCGTAATGCAAAGCTAGCTTGTCCTAGCTAGTCTCCTCCTGATCGATCTTTCACCAAGCAACACCAAGATCACAAGTATTTGGATGGCTACTGTCCAGCCTGACCTTTTCTTTATTGCTTTTGTTCGATCTGACATGGTTAGATTACAGGGGCCAGGTACATGTATATATAATAGTCTACGCTAGCTAGCTATATGACCAGGTCGGACTACTGATCCTACTCGGACTAGGAAACCCACACGACCACAGGTACACCTGCCGTGTACTAATTCGTGTTTAAGTCTAACAATGATCCGATGTGCTCACTTTGCCGCGTGGAGCCTGAGACGACGCATCACCTCATCGTGGCTTGCCAGTTTTCTATGCAGGCCTGGTCAAAGACGGCGCAATCGCTGGAAAGCCCATACTCGGACCTGGCGATGCCCATTGATACCCGTCTGCAAACACGGTTTAAATGCCAGACACGATCGCTGCCGCGTGTCAACAGGGCTGCTTGGCAGGCTACCTTCCTGCTGGTATCGTGATGCATATGGAAACAGCGGAACGACCGGATCTTCAACGCAAAAGCCAGCACGCCGTCCCAGATGCACTCTAGGGTCCAGAGCGTGGATGCAGGTGGGTCTTGCACCTATGGCCAGCTTCTTCGAACCACCCTGAGCTCCTAATCTTGGCCAGTGTTTATAGGCGAGGCTAATGACGCCTTGCATGGACTATTTCTTTTTTTATTTTCAGTTCCTTGTAACCGTTTTCTTCTACCACCACACCAATGCTAAAAAACGAAAGGAGGCCGGTGAACACGTCGACGCGGGCGGCGTCTGCAGGGTCGGGGAGTCGGAGATGTAGCTCCTAAAAGGGCACGCGTGTTAGCCCAAACTATCAAGTAGCTAGTTTCCTAAGATCATACGAAGCAGAGTAACACGGCTGAAAACTATAGCTAGTGCAAACAGGACACACGTGTATCACGTAGACACTCTCACTTGGAGATGTTCACGTACTACTACTAAGAGCAATGAAGCTGATGGCTACTAAACTTGTTTTGATCTGAATTGAGCATTTTACAACCGGAGGGTGCAACCCCTTAAATAGCCACTACTACATCATTGTTTAGCTATATACTACTACATGCTTTACTATCTAACATAACATGTCTTTCCTTACAACCAAGCCTTTCACCGCTACAAAGACTTTACAACCTAACATGCCTTTTTACTACTATAAAGACTTTACTTTTTCATATATAATACATAGATGGGACAATTAAATATATTAAACCAATGGACATTTTTTTTAAATTACTACATGCATATATTGCACGATGCATGGATATATTTATTTTGCTTCATAAAACTTTCCATGTGTAATACGGATACCCTTACGCGTTTGCACACATGTACTACCTACCATTTTAAGCTTTTGGCCGAGTAAGAGACTCACCCCGCGCGCTGTCGGACATGTTTATGTCGAGCTCCACAGAAAGTTTCCATCCTGGAAGGAGATGCCACAGTAAACAAAATATATGCAGCCAAGCCGGCCGAGTCCGTGGACGTAATCACTTGCGTCCTTCATACCACGATGCCAAGTCAAACTTTCAAAGACGTACGTCTTCGGTTCACACCAGGTTATGGCCATTTGCGATCAGACGTGGGTACTACCTATAAATATACGCACCCAAGCCAATGCATGTCCTCAGCAGCAACAAGATCGAACACACCAGAGTAGCACTTGCCATCTTGTGTGGGAAATCTAGCACGGGGAAATGGGTTCTTCAGCGCCGGGCGAGAAACCACACGCCGTGTGCCTGCCGGCGCCCGCGCAGGGGCACGTCATCCCAATGCTCGACGTGGCCAGGATGCTCCACGCCCGCGGCTTCGACGTCACCTTCGTCAACACCGAGTACAACCACGCCCGCCTAGTCCGGGCTCGGGGCGCGGCCGCGGTGGCCGGCGTCCCGGGGTTCCGCTTCGCCACCATCCCGGACGGCTTGCCACCGTCCGACGACGACGTCACACAGGACGTTCCCTCGCTGTGCAAGTCCACCGAGGAGACCTGCCTCGAGCCCTTCCGCTGTCTCCTCGCAGAGCTCAATGACCCAGCCACAGGCCACCCGCCCGTGACCTGCGTCATCTCCGACGCCCTGATGGATTTCTCCATGGAAGCGGCCGAGGAGCTCGGCCTCCCCTATGTCCAGTTATGGACATCCAGCGCCATCAGCTTCGTGGGTTACTGCCAGTACCGCCTCCTCTTCGACCGTGGCCTCGCACCGATCAAAGACGTCAAACAGTTGACGGATGAGTACCTTGACACGCCGGTGGATGGCGTGCCAGGCATGAGGAACATGAGGTTCAGGGACTTTCCCACCTTCATACGCAGCCCGGCACCGTTCGATTTCATGTTGCATTTCGCGATCAGGATCACGGAGCGAGCGGTCGGCGCTTCAGCGATGATCGTCAACACATTCGGTGAGCTCGAGGGAGAGGCGGTGGCGGCCATGGAGGCGCTTGGCATGCCCAAGGTCTACACCATTGGGCCGCTCCCGCTATTGGCACCGACCTCTACCATTACCATCAGCATGAGCCTGTGGAAGCAGCAGGAGGAGTGCTTGCCGTGGCTCGATGGCAAGGATCCCGGCTCCGTTGTGTACGTGAACTTTGGCAGCATCACCGTCATGTCCAACGAGCAGTTAGTGGAGTTCGCCAAGGGGTTGGCCAAGAGCGGCAGGCATTTCCTCTGGATCATCCGTCCAGACCTCGTCAAGGGAGACACCGCGGTGCTCCCCCCGGAGTTTTCGGCTGAGACGGCAGAGCGTGGGCTAGTGGCCTCCTGGTGCCCGCAACAGCAGGTGTTGAACCACCCGGCCGTTGGCGCGTTCCTCACGCATAGCGGTTGGAACTCAACGCTGGAGAGCATGTGCGGGGGCGTGCCAGTCATCAGCTGGCCGTTCTTCGCAGACCAACAGACCAACTGCCGATACCAGTGCAACGAATGGGGCGTCGGCATGGAGATCGACAACAATGTCCAGAGTGACGCCATTGCGGACCTTATTATGGAGCTCATGGAGGGGGACAAGGGGCAGGTGATGAAGAAGAAGACGCAGGAATGGAGGGAAAAAGCAATCAATGCCACAAAGCCCGGCGGCTCGTCTCACCGTAACTTCGAGGAGTTGATCGCCAACGTGCTAGCTCCCTGCCGCTCCACCTTTGCACTGCAATCCTAGCCACTCCATGCGTACTCCTACCTGGGTCCTGCGTAAAGAAATACTCCCTCCGTTTCTAAATATAAGATCTTTTAGAGATTTTATTAAAACTACATACCAGTGCGTATACACATATTTTAGAACATAGGTTCACTCATTTTGCACCGTATGTAGTTCATAAGGAAAATCTCTAAAAAGTCTTTTATCTAGAAACGGAGGCAGTAATAATTGTTGTATGCCTGCTCTATCTATGGATGTATCTCTTAGTCTACAAAGCTCGCACTCTGTCTATTTTTTATTTAACTAGCCAAGCGACCATGGCACAACATTTCAGCTTTTAGTAGAATATATAAAGTGAAAGTAAGTTGTGATTTGACTACTATTTAATATGACTAGCATGCCCGTGCACTGCGCCAACATCATTTGAAAAGTTTGTTTAAAATATTTATTCTCTGGCCTTTTACGCGTGCAGAAATCATTTATTCGCTGGTCTCTTACTTAGATAAGATTGGTTCATCAGCAGACATTTCTAAATCTATAATTGACAAACATCTTTTATAGGTTAATCAATTCAGTGTTATCATTTTTGCTCCCGCAGCAGTCGGTCTTGTTGGTTAAATGTATGGTCAAACTTAAATCTCGGATAGCCCGAACGCACTACATGATGGAATGGAGGAAGTAATTTTTATGCTACACGATAATGATGCCTAACTCGAGTGCACTATGATTATCTTGGTCCTTCCATCAAATAGCAGAATAGTTTTAAAACGGGCTATGACATTATATATTAATTTGCTGGTAAAGTGATGCTATAGCATGCTAAATGGCACTAAGTTGTACATGATGTGTAGAGCGCGAGCCCTCTCCAAATGCTATAGCGTCGAGGTAGCGTGTGCTATTTATAACCATGAGAAGGAGTTCGTCTTCATCATACTACAAAACACCCCCTAGGTGCAGATGATGGTCTATAGATCAATTAATAGAGAACCATAATATTGCTGCCTGGATGGACCCATCGCCAACACAATCAAACTCTAACTCGGTCACCAATCAATTTCTCAACAAATTAGTTCATAACTATCTGTCATTCATTTCATTAGCGTGAGCCTTGAAACCAATTCTCTTGTAGTGGAAGACCAAATAGCCAAACAATCATCCGTGGCAAACTTTGAGAAGCACATTTGATACTATGAGCAGTATGGTAGGAGCTAACCAAGGCTTCTAAGAACTATCTTTTCTAAGCACTTCTCAAAAGAATTCCGGACATAAGAAAGACTAGATCTATAAGCACCCTTGGTCCATGAGATTATTTCTTTGAAACAAAATTCAATAACGTGGAACATACAAATACATAAATCAATGAGCACATAACTTTGCATTACTTCATCTAGTCCCATCGGAATGTTACCACGATTCTAAGAGCCTGTGTAGGCAAAAGACTGCCAAATACTGTGTTGCACACAATTAAGCTTAGTAAATAACTTGAGGTCCTCTAGAATGTTGCAAATATTTAGACATATGGCTTGTTATTGCTTGCTTGTTTGTTTGTTCACAGAGGGTGAAATTTCCATTAAGAACTTTAAAATACATGATGTTGAATCAACTAATTTTTTTCATAGAGGGTGAAATTTCAGTTATGAACTATAGACTACATGACAGTGAATCATCTAAAATTAAAGATGATATTCTGAATGAAAATCAGTAGCTTTTACAATGATCACTCGTATGGAAGAACACGTTTGACCTTCAATTTACTATGGCATAATATTTGTAAGTGAGCACACAAAATACTAATTAATTCTCCTTGTATACTCAAGGTACTGAGGTTCTATGAATTTGATATCAGTTGACGACAGCAAATATCTAAAGTAGTAAATCACACAGTAAAAAACTGCGTTCAGGTGAATAAATCATATACCAATAGATTATTTAGTTGCAAACCGAAGGAATGAAGCAAAACAGTGGGATTAATAACACAACAATAAAGAAAATAATCCCATGTAGAAAGCTAGAAGTGGATATAACAATTTGGATTAAGTAAGTCCTACCGTTTGTAGTAATATCCGTTGGTTACCATGTTCTGAATTATTCCTTTGTACAAAGGGAAATGAAATAAGAGATCAGATCATGCATCACGGTTAAACTCAGAAGCTGAAACCTTTTAAATGGCGTAAAACTCCAATGTTTCCTAATTGCACTACAACCTGAAAGATTTAACTGGATTTTTTTATCGAAGACTACCAAATTGGTAGCATCACACTGTTGGGGAACGTAGTAGTAAATCAAAATTTTCCTACGTTCACCAAGATCTATCTATGGAGAAATCAGCAACGAGAGGGGAGAGATTGCATCTTCATACCTTTGAAGATCGCTAAGCGGAAGCGTTACAAGAACGCGGTTGATGGAGTCGTACTCGCAGCGATTCAGATCGCGGTAGATCCGATCAAGTGCCGAATGGACGGCACCTCCGCGTTCAACACACGTGCAGCCCGGTGACGTCTCCAACACCTTGATCCAGCAAGGAGGAAGGAGAGGTTGGGGAAGGGCTGCAACAGCAGCACGACGGCGTGGTGGTGGTGGAGTAGCAAGGTATTCCGACAGGGCTTCGCCTAAGCGCTGCGGAGGAGGAAGAAGAGAGGTAGGGCTTCGTCGTGAGAGAGAGAGATCAAATCCTGTTCTCAAAGGGCCAAAACCTCAAGTATATATAGTAGGAGGGAGAGGGAGGGCTGGCTTGGCCCCTCCTCCAAGGAGGAGAGGTTCGGCCGAAGTGGGGGAGGAGTCCACCTCGCATAAGGGAGGTGGATCTCCTCCTTTCAAACCCCTTTTGCCCTTATCTCTAGATCCCAGCCGCATGGACCCTTCTAGGAGGTCTTGGCTGGCCCAATATGGGCTGGCACACCTCCTCTAAAGGCCCACTAAGTTCTCTGGTCGTCACACCCCTCCCGGGGGTCCTCCGGCACCCTGCCGGCACTCCCGGTACAATACCGATGAGCCTGAAACTTTCCGGTGACCAAAACTGGACTTCCTATATATCAATCTTTACCTCCGGACCATTCCGGAGCTCCTCGTGACGTCCGGGATCTCATCCGGGACTCCGAACAACCTTCGGTAATCACGTATACCTTTTCCCTATAACCCTAGCTTCATCGAACCTTAAGTGTGTAGACCCTACGGGTTCGGGAGACACGTAGACATGACCGAGACACCTCTCCGGCCAATAACCAATAGCGGGATCTGGATACCCATGTTGGCTCCCACGTACTCCACGATGATCTCATCGGATGAACCACGATGTCAAGGATTCAATCAATCCCGTATACAATTCCCTTTGTCTATCGGTATGGTACTTGCCCGAGATTCGATCGTCGGTATCCCCATACCTTGTTCAATCTCATTACCGGCAAGTCTCTTTACTCGTTCCGTAATACATCATCCCGTGACTAACTCCTTAGTCACATTGAGCTCATAATGATGATGTCTTACCGAGTGGGCCCAGAGATACCTCTCCGTCACACGGAGTGACAAATCCCAGTCTCGATTCGTGTCAACCCAACAGACACTTTCGGAGATACCCGTAGCGTACCTTTATAGCCACCCAGTTACGTTGTGACGTTTGGCACACCCAAAGTATTCCTACGGTATCCGGGAGTTACACAATCTCACGGTCTAAGGAAATGACACTTGACATTGAAAAGCTTTAGCAAACGAACTACACGATCTTTGTGCTATGCTTAGGATTGGGTCTTGTCCATCACATCATTCTCCTAATGATGTGATCCCGTTATCAACGACATCCAATGTCCATGGTCATGAAACCGGGACCATCTATTGATCAACAAGCTAGCCAACTAGAGGCTCACTAGGGACACATTGTGGTCTATGTATTCACACATTTATTACGGTTTCCGGTTAACACAATTATAGCATGAACAATAGACAATTATCATGAACCAGGAAATACAATAATAACCAATTTATTATTGCCTCTAGGGCATATTTCCAACAGTCTCCCACTTGCACTAGAGTCAATAATCTAGTTACATTGTGATGAATCGAACACCCATAGCATTCTGGTGCTGATCATGTTTTGCTCGTGAGAGAGGTTTAGTCAGTGGATCTGCGACATTCAGATCCGTATGCACTTTACAAATATCTATGTCTCCCTCCTGAATGTAATCACGGATGGAGTTGAAGCGGCGCTTGATGTGTCTTGTCTTCTTGTGAAACCTGGGCTCCTTCGCAAGGGCAATAGCTCCAGTGTTGTCACAGAGTAGAGTCATCGGGCCCGACGCATTCGGAATCACTCCTAGGTTGGTGATGAACTCCTTCATCCAGACTCCCTCCTTTGCTGCTTCCGAAGCAGCTATGTACTCCGCTTCACATGTAGATGCCGCCACGATGCTTTGCTTGCTGCTGCTCCAGCTTACTGCCCCTCCATTCAAAATATACACGTATCCGGTTTGCGACTTGGAGTCGTCCGGATCTGTGTCGAAGCTAGCATCGACGTAACCCTTTACGACGAGCTCTTCGGCACCTCCATAAACGAGAAACATGTCCTTTGTCCTTTTCAGGTACTTCAGGATATTCTTGACCGCTGTCCAGTGTTCCGCTCCGGGATCACTTTGGTACCTCCCTACCAAACTTATGGCAAGGTTCACATCAGGTCTGGTACACAGCATGACATACATGATAGAGCCTATGGCTGAAGCATAGGGGATGGCACTCATCTCTTCTCTATCCTTTGCCGTGGTCGGGCATTGAGTCGTACTCAATCTCACACCTTGCAACACGGGCAAGAACCCCTTCTTGGACTGATCCATATTGAACTACTTCAATATCTTTTCAAGGTATGTGCTTTGTGAAAGACCAATGAGGCGTTTTGATCTATCTCTATAGATCTTAATACCTAATATGTAAGCAGCTTCTCCAAGGTCCTTCATTGAAAAACACTTATTCAAGTAGGCCTTGATACTTTCCAAGAGTTCTATATTATTTCCCATTATCAGCATGTCATCCACATACAGTATAAGAAATGCTATAGAGCTCCCACTCACTTTCTTGTAAATACAGGGTTCTCCATAAACCTGGACAAACCCAAACGCTTTAATTACCTCATTAAAGCGAATGTTCCAACTCCGAGATGCTTGCACCAGCCCATAGATGGAGCGCTGGAGCTTGCATACCTTGTTATCATCTTTAGGATCGACAAAACCTTCCGGCTGCATCATATACAGTTCTTCGTTGAGGAAGCCATTAAGGAATGCCGTTTTGACGTCCATTTGCCAGATCTCATAATCATAAAATGCGGCAACTGCTAACATGATTCGGACAGACTTTAGCATCGCTACGGGTGAGAATGTCTCATCGTAGTCAACTCCTTGAACTTGTCGATAACCCTTAGCGACAAGCCGAGCTTTATAGGCGGTCACATTACCGTCTGCGTCAGTCTTCTTCTTAAAGATCCATTTATTTTAAATGGCTCGCTTATCATCAGGCAAGTCCACCAAAGTCCATACTTTGTTCTCATACATGGATCCTATCTCGGATTTCATGGCCTCAAGCCATTTGTCGGAATCCGGGCCCGCCATCGCTTCTTCATAGTTCGAAGGTTCACCGTTGTCCAACAACATCACCTCTAGGACAGGATTGCCGTACCACTCTGGTGCGGAACGTGTCCTAGTGGACCTTCGAATAGCAACTTGATCTGAAGTTTCATGATCATCATTATTAACTTCCTCTCTAGCCGGTGTAGGCTCCACAGAAACAACTTCCTGTGCTGCGCTACTCTCCGGTTCGAGTGGAGGTACAATTACCTCATCAAGTTCTATTTTCCTCCCACTTACTTCTTTCGAGAGAAACTCTTTCTCGAGAAAGGATCCATTCTTGGAAACAAAGACTTTGCCTTCGGATCGTAGGTAGAAGGTATACCCAATAGTCTCTTTGGGATATCCTATGAAGACACACTTTTCCGCTTTGGGTTCGAGCTTCTCAGGTTGAAGTTTCTTCACATAAGCATCGCAACCCCAAACTTTTAGAAACGACAGCTTAGGTTTCTTTCCAAACCATAATTCATACGGTGTCGTCTCAACGGATTTAGACAGTGCCCTATTTAAAGTGAACGCGACAGTCTCTAATGCATATCCCCAAAATGATAGCGGTAAGTCGGTAAGAGACATCATAGATCGCACCATATCCAATAGAGTGCGATTACGACGTTCAGACACACCATTTCGCTGAGGTATGCCTGGCGGCGTGAGCTGTGAAACAATTCCACATTTCCTAAGGTGCGTGTCAAACTCGTGACTTAAATATTCTCCGCCACGATCAGATCGTAGGCATTTTATTTTCCTGTCACGTTGATTCTCGACCTCACTCTGAAATTCCTTGAACCTTTCAAAGGTTTCAGACTTGTGTTTCATTAAGTAGACATACCCATATCTGCTCAAGTCATCAGTGAGGGTGAGAACATAACGGTAGCCCCCGCGAGCCTCGACACTCATTGGACCGCATACATCGGTATGTATTATCTCCAACAAGTCAGTTGCTCGCTCCATTGTTCCGGAGGACGGAGTTTTGGTCATCTTGCCCATGAGGCATGGTTCGCATGTGTCAAATGATTCGAAATCATGTGACTCCAAAAGTCCATCAGCATGGAGCTTCTTCATGCGTTTGACACCAATATGGCCAAGACGGCAGTGCCACATGTAAGTGGGACTATCATTATCAACTTTACACTTTTTGGTACTCACACTATGGACATGTGTAACATCACGTTCGAGATTCATCAAAAATAAACCATTGACCAGCGGGGCATGAGCATAGAACATTTCTCTCATATAAATAGAACAACCATTATTCTCGGATTTAAAAGAGTAGCCATCTCGTATCAAGCGAGATCCAGATACAATGTTCTTGCTCAAAGCTGGTACTAAATAACAATTATTAAGGTTTAAAACTAATCCCGAAGGTAGATGTAGAGGTAGCGTGCCGACGGCGATCACATCGACCTTGGAACCATTCCCGACGTGCATCGTCACCTCGTCCCTTGCCAACCTTCGCTTATTCCGCAGCTCCTGCTTGGAGTTACAAATGTGAGCAACTGCACCGGTATCAAATACCCAGGAGCTACTACGAGCGCTGGTTAGTTACACATCAATAACAAGTATATCACATATACCTTTAACGTTGCCGACCTTCTTATCCGCTAAGTACTTGGGGCAGTTCCGCTTCCAGTGACCGGTACCCTTACAATAGAAACACTCAGTCTCAGGCTTGGGTCCATTCTTGTTCTTCTTCTTCCCGGCAACTTGCTTACCGGGCGCGGCAACAGCTTTGCCGTCCTTCTTGAAGTTCTTCTTACCCTTGCCTTTCTTGAAACTAGTGGTCTTGTTTACCATCAACACTTGATGCTCCTTTCTGATCTCGACCTCTGCTGATTTCAGCATCGAGTACAACTCAGGAATGGACTTCTCCATCCCCTGCATGTTGTAGTTCATCACAAAGCTTTTGTAGCTAGGTGGAAGTGACTGGAGGATTCTGTCAATGACTGAGTCATCCGGGAGATTAACTCCCAGCTGAGTCAAGCGGTTGTGAAGCCCAGACATCTTGAGGATGTGCTCACTAACAGAACTGTTCTCCTCCATCTTACAGCTGAAGAACTTGTCAGAGATGTCATATCTCTCGACTCGGGCATGAGCTTGGAAAACCAGTTTCAGCTCTTGGAACCTCTCATATGTTCCTGTTGCTCAAAATGCTTTTGGAGCCCCGATTCTAAACTGTAAAGCATGCCGCACTGAACAAGGGAGTAATCATCGCAGCGCGACTGCCAAGCGTTCGTAACGTCTTGGTCCGCTGGGAGAATGGGTGGGTCACCTAGCGGTGCATCAAGGACATACAATCTCTTGGAAGCTATGAGGATGATCCTCAAGCCACGGACCCAGTCCGAATAGTTGCTTCCATCATCTTTCAGCTTGGTTTTCTCTAGGAACGCGTTGAAATTGAGGTTAACATTTGCGTTGGCCATTGGATCTACAATATAGATATTAAAGGCAATTTTAGACTAAGTTCATGATAATCGAGTTCACATAATCAAATTATTCAATGAACTCCCACTCAGATAGACATCTCTCTAGTCATCTAAGTGACACATGATCCATGTCAACTAGCCCGTGTCCGATCATCACGTGAGACGGACTAGTCATCCATGGTGAACATCTCCATGTTGATCGTATCTTCTATACGACTCATGTTCGACCTTTTGGTCTTCCGTGTTCCGAGGCCATGTCTGTACATGCTAGGCTCGTCAAGTCAACCTAAGTGTTTCGCGTGTGTAAATCTGGCTTACACCCGTTGTATGCGAACGTTAGAACCTATCACACCCGATCATCACGTGGTGCTTCGGAACAACGATCCTTAGCAACGGTGCACAGTTAGGGTGAACACTTCTCTTGAAATTTTATTGAGAGATCATCTTATTTACTACCGTCGTTTTAAGCAAATAAGATGTAAACATGATAAACATCACATGCAATCAATATAGTGACATGATATGGCCAATATCATCTTGCTCCTATGATCTCCATCTTCGGGGCACCATGATCATCATTGTCACCGGCACGACACCATGATCTCCATCATCATGATCTCCATCATTGTGTCTTCATGAGGTTGTCTCGCCAACTATTACTTCTACTGCTATGGCTAACGCTTAGCAATAAAGTAAAGTAATTACATGGCGTTTGTGATTGACTCGCAGGTCATACAATAAATAAGACAACTCCTATGGCTCCTGCCGGTTGTCATAGTCATCGACATGCAAGAAGTGAACCCTATTACAAAAACATGATCAATCTCATACATCACAATGCATCACATCACATCCTTCTGGCCATATCACATCACAAGGCATATGCTGCAAAAACAAGTTAGAGGTCCTCTAATTTGTAGTTGCAAGTTTTTACGTGGTTGCTATAGGTTTCTAGCAAGAACGTTTCTTACCTACGCCAAAACCACAACGTGATATGCCAATTGCTATTTACCCTTCATAAGGACCCTTTTCATCGAATCCAATCCGACTAAGGTGGGAGAGACAGACACCCGCTAGCCACCTTATGCAACTGGTGCATGTCAGGCGGTGGAACCGGTCTCACGTAAGCGTACGTGTAAGGTTGGTCCGGGCCGCTTCATCCCACAATACCGTCGAATCAAGATAAGACTAGTAATGGCAAGCATATTAACAAAATCGACGCCCACAACTGCTTTGTGTTCTACTCGTGCATAGATTCTACGCATAGACCTAGCTCATGATGCCACTGTTGGGGAACGTAGTAGTAAATCAAAATTTTCCTATGTTCACCAAGATCTATCTATGGAGAAACCAGCAACGAGAGGGGAGAGATTGCATCTTCATACCTTTGAAGATCGCTAAGCAGAAGCGTTACAAGAACGCGGTTGATGGAGTCGTACTCGCAGCGATTCAGATCGCGGTAGATCCGATCAAGTGCCGAACGGACGGCACCTCCGCGTTCAACACACGTGCAGCCCGGTGACGTCTCCAACACCTTGATCCAGCAAGGAGGAAGGAGAGGTTAGGTAAGGGCTCCAACAGCAGCACGACGGCGTGGTGGTGGTGGAGTAGCAAGGTATTCCGACAGGGCTTCGCCTAAGCGCTGCGGAGGAGGAAGAAGAGAGGTAGGGCTTCGTCGTGACAGAGAGATCAAATCCTGTTCTCAAAGGGCCAAAACCTCAAGTATAGATAGTAGGAGGGAGAGGGAGGGCTGGCTTGGCCCCTCCTCCAAGGAGGAGAGGTTCGGCCGAAGTGGGGGAGGAGTCCACCTCCCATAAGGGAGGTGGATCTCCTCCTTTCAAACCCCTTTTGCCCTTATCTCTAGATCCCAGCCGCATGGGCCCTTCTAGGAGGTCTTGGCTGGCCCAATATGGGCTGGCACACCTCCTCTAAAGGCCCACTAAGTCCTCTGGTGGTCACACCCCTCCCGGGGGTCCTCCGCACCCTGCCGGCACTCCCGGTACAATACCGATGAGCCCGAAAACTTTCCGGTGACCAAAATTGGACTTCCTATATATCAATCTTTACCTCCGGACTATTCCGGAGCTCCTCGTGACTTCCGGGATCTCATCCGGGACTCCGAACAACCTTCGGTAATCACGTATACCTTTTCCCTATAACCCTAGCGTCATCGAACCTTAAGTGTGTAGACCCTACGGGTTCGGGAGACACGTAGACATGACCGAGACACCTCTCCGGCCAATAACCAATAGCGGGATCTGGATACCCATGTTGGCTCCCACGTACTCCACGATGATCTCATCGGATGAACCATGATGTCAGGGATTCAATCAATCCCGTATACAATTCCCTTTGTCTATCGGTATGGTACTTGCCCGAGATTCGATCGTCGGTATCCCCATACCTTGTTCAATCTCATTACCGGCAAGTCTCTTTACTCGTTCCGTAATACATCATCCCGTGACTAACTCCTTAGTCACATTGAGCTCATAATGATGATGTCTTACCGAGTGGGCCGAGAGATACCTCTCCGTCACACGGAGTGACAAATCCCAGTCTCGATTCGTGTCAACCCAACAGACACTTTCGGAGATACCCGTAGCGTACCTTTATAGCCACCCAGTTACGTTGTGACGTTTGGCACACCCAAAGTATTCCTACGGTATCCGGGAGTTACACAATCTCATGGTCTAAGGAAATGACACTTGACATTGAAAAGCTTTAGCAAACGAACTACACGATCTTTGTGCTATGCTTAGGAGTGGGTCTTGTCCATCACATCATTCTCCTAATGATGTGATCCCGTTATCAACGACATCCAATGTCCATGGTCATGAAACCGAGACCATCTATTGATCAACGAGCTAGCCAACTAGAGGCTCACTAGGGACACGTTGTGATCTATGTATTCACACATGTATTACGGTTTCCGGTTAACACAATTATAGCATGAACAATAGACAATTATCATGAACCAGGAAATACAATAATAACCAATTTATTATTGCCTCTAGGGCATATTTCCAACACACACATGTTTCATTGGAGAGATTAAGATACACCACAGATGAAGACTCTTCTTGTGTGATACACCGCAGATTAAAAATACATCTCTGAACCTTAATGCACATTCACTCTGATATTCAGCACCCATCTAAACCTGTTTTGTGATCTGCCGCTGCAAAATTGGATGACTACCATCTGACGCGGTGCAATGGACACGAGCCACATCAGATAGTTCTAATCCACAGCGCAACACAATTTGTTTCGACTGGGAGAGGAGGAGGGAGCAGCAGAAGAAAGGGGAAATCTACGCCTTCGTCATCACCAACCATCCTTCATCACCAATTCCATTATGCTCTCCACCGTTCGTGAGTAATCCCATCGTAGTCTTGCTGAATGGTGATGGGTTGGATGAGATTTATCATGTAATCGAGTTAGTTTTGTTAGTGTTTGATCCCTAGTATCCACTATGTTTTGAGATTGATGTTGCTGTGACTTTGCTATGCTTAATGCTTGTCACTAGGGCCCGAGTGCCATGATTTCAGATCTGAACCTATTATGTTTTCATGAATATATGTGTGTTCTTGATCCTATCTTGCAAGTTGTAGATACCTATTACAAGTTATGATCCGCATCCCCCAGGGTGACAATAACTAGGATTCTTTCCGGTGATTACCGTAGTTTGAGGAGTTCATGTATTCACTAAGTGCTAATGCTTTGGTCCAGTTCTCTATTTAAAGGAGGCCTTAATATCCCTTAGTTTCCAATAGGACCCTTCTGCCATGGGAGGGTAGGACAAAAGATGTCATGCAGGTTCTTTTCCATTAGTACATATGACTGTATATGGAATACATGCCTACATTACATTGATGAATTGGAGCTAGTTCTGTGTCACCCTATGTTATAACTGTTGCATGATGAATGTCATCCGACATAATTATCCATCACTGATCCATTGCCTACGAGCTTTCCATATATTGATCTTTGCTGAGTTACTTTTCCGTTGCTACTGTTACAAAATACTACAAACTGCTACTATTACTTTGCCACCGTTACCGTTAATTCCATATTACTTTGCTACTGAATACTTTGCTGCAGATATTAAGTCTTTAAGGTCTGGTTGAATTGACAACTCATCTGCTAATACTCGAGAATATTCTTTTTGCTCCCCTTGTGTCAAATCAATAAATTTGGGGTTGAATACTCTACCCTCGAAAACTATTGCGATCCCCTATACTTGTGGGTTATCAAGTAGAAGGGGATTGGGGGATTAGGGGTACACACCGACGCTGGCTAACCCGCCGACCATTGAGGCGACGGAGCGCGGGGGTCGAGTGGCTGGCCTTCATCTTCTTGTCCATCGCCGTGCGGGGGCGGCAGGTCGTCGTCGTCCTCGGCGGAGTCGAGGTTGCTCTGCCAGCTATAAGGCCTGGCTCCGGCGCCCTCACACGGCATCTGCACCGGTTTTCTGCCTCCTCCTTAGGATCCCCACCGACGACCGCCGCGGCACGATTGTCGTCTCCCAGTACACTGCGGCACGATGTCATTAGGAGCCGAATAGTTCTTGTACTTGGACCACCTCTTGCTCGTTTAGCAGCATCGTCGGAGATTGGCCTGATTCATTGCCCAACGAATGATGTCGACTGCCATCGCGCCCTTCGCGGGGTTAGGAATCATCGTCTTCAAACTCTTTGCAGTTGGCCCTCATGAGCACTGCATCAGATTCCTTCTGCACGTCAGGCATGGAGCCGAAGTTCGAGCACACCTCCATGGTGTTCTCGAACTTGGTGCAGTCACCAGCCGACCACCCGAGGAAGAAGACCCTCCAACCAATACCCCAAGGGAAGGGTTTGGCGTTGGAGCTGGAGCTCATGGCGAGGGATAGGACGAAGGTTGATAGTGAGAGAAGAAAGGAGACGGTAAATAGTGGTTGTCACGTTGAGTAAATATAGCCGCGATGGAGGAAGAGTGATAGTCATGCCATTTTACACTCATGCTCTTCAGTGAGCCAGGAACTCTTGTGTGCCCGACTCCATGAATTGTGTGCAGGTCGAGGAAGCAATGAGATGCGCACAGAGGTGCTCCCGACCGTTGACAAGAAGGGCAAGCAGGCGGTTAATTCCAATGCCTAGGTGCTGCCGCCCCCCGTCGAGGAAGAACGGAAGACGCCAACGGTCGGCGACGACGAGCACATTGAGAATCCCCCAGCAACAAGCGCATCAACACCGCCACTACCATGAGGAGGGTGGCCTAACTCAATTCTGCAAGGTTATCCTTGCAAACCGAAGCTTGAGTGCATCCCCATGCCCCTGGACTTCACCAAGCAATTCGCCGTGGTGCCGACAGAGTTCAAGCTGAAGAACAACACTGACTCCTGGAGGGTGAGGTCAAGCTGATGAACGGTAGGGTGACCCTGATCAGGGTTGGGACACCTTCGGTGTCGTTCATCAGATCAATATTGGCTACATGGTGACGTTCAAGCTCCTCACTCCGACACCCTCAGGTCATCATCTTCGACGACGATGGCATTGAGGTGGTCAACAGTGCGGGAAGCACACGAAGCTTCTTCGCCGAAGTACTCTATCGAGTTCGCTTGAACTATGGTTTATGCATTGACTGTTTGAACTATCGTTGTGAACTATGGCTATTAAGTAAGCTCTGTTTATGCTCTGCTGTGCTTATGATGTGTGGCCACATGGTTGCCGAAGTGTGCTGGTAACCTCACCAACTAGCCAAAGAGGTTACCACACACCAGGCATTGCATACAACCAAACATCATGCCTTGGGTTGTCTACTAACATGCAGGCAACCAAACACCAGGTAGTGTGGTTCAGGCCCATGCAGCCAAGAGGGGCATTCAGGCAACAAAACAACTTGCAGATAGTGCATTTAGGCTGTTCTTGCTAAATCAGCAGAGTGAAGAAGGGTATGCAACGAGACACTGTAACTGAAAGCAACCAAACACGCCCGTTGTGAACCGCCACAAACACAGTCGTCACAGCTTGCTCCCAGCCTAGCTCGCCGGGCTTCAGCCCACGGAGGTCCCCTAGGTCTTGGTAGCCCCTACACAGCTACACCTTGACCTTGGCGACCTCCATCCCCTGCTGCTGGCTGCGACCTCCATCCACCCATCGGATTCGCTTCTCAAGGAACGACGGAGTATGACGGCTCCAACCCATCAGATTCGCTTCTCAAGGAACGACGGAGTATGATCGCGTGATGTCATGCTTCTTGGATGTTTGCTTTAAATCTAGCTATATAAATTAGGGAATGAGCTACCCGCCGGATAGGTACTGTTCATCACGTGACACTATGAACTCGTGCCACTTATTTATGCTGACTGTTTTGCCGTGTACAATAGGAATCGTATATGTTTAAAAAAGTCACTGACTATACTTGAACTTCACAATGTCATAATCTGTCTTTTTTTCCAGGGTAAAGTTCATAGTCTGCTTTTTTTCCCTGGGTAATGTTCATAGTCTGCGGTTTTTTTATTTTGTCGAGAAAGTCAAAAATAAATGGACCAAGTTTTGTATGCAGCCATGAACAATTAAAGATCGCCTTACATGGAAAAAAGAGGGATTACTCTATATGTCCATACACAAAATTATAGTGTGGCGTAGGGCTATAGACATACCCTAGAGAACAACAGCTTAATTCTATTAGTGTCCCTGGAATTCGAAGCCCAATGGTTATACCATAGTTACATAATTCATATATCTTATTTCTTAACAACGTAATCCTATGTTCATATATACGACATAAATATCAAAATTACACATTTGAAAATAGACCATTGTCTTAAAGACCATGTATCAATGAAAAGGACAAATAGGATTATAAAAGTGTGTGCATAAGATAAAAGGACAAATAATCATCACTTTTGAAGTACTAAAGATATTGCCCTCGCATTTGTGAGGGCCACCTTGCTAGTTTGAATTAAAACCATGTTACTTATTTTGGAATGAAGGCAGTATTTGTTATTGTGTATTGTTCTTAATTTTTGATATTGTCTACTATATTTTTGATAAAATTATCTTGATCTATTATCAAACTTTTAGAATTATAGAGCATCTCAAATCTACTAAAAAGAGTATAAAGGTACCCCGACCATCAACCGGCGAGTATCGTCGACGCGTCGTTGTCGCCACTCTCATGTTCGAACCAGCTTGACCTTGTCAATGACAACCCATAACTTTTCGTCCATGTTCCCCTACTGGACCATTGCCCTGGAGTCATCATCATATAAAATCCTTGAATAGATCTGAAACACCTGACATCAAATCTCACCATAGTGCGCACACGAAATCCAATCATCATAGCCATAAAGACGACAACAACTATGCGAGAGCTTCGTCGACTACATACAGACAAACGAGCTCGAGAAGGATCGGCGCCAGAAAGATAAACTCGAAGAAGCAGTGTTTCCATCCACCGATGTTCCCCACCCGCGAGGACAAGAAAACCCTAGCGTAAACTACTAGCCAAAGAGGCGGTGTCGGGATTCTTCTTCCCTCCACCGGCCGTCAAAGTGACGGGAAAAGGGAAGTTGAATCCATGGGCTCGCTGGCGAAGCCTAGAGTGGAGAGTTTATGCACTAATCGCCAAAGGGAAGGGAAGGAAACATTTCACACATAGTCTTGTTTCTTTGTGCAAGTCGCAATATTTCCTTATCTTACTGTCTCCACACCTAGCTTCAATGGTACTGAAGTCGCAATGATTTTCTTCCGGCATGAACTATGCGCCATTGGGACTAAAGGTCAAGTAGTCGAAGTTTTTATTCTTGAATAGTCTTATTTAAGCTCAGGTTGAATCTGCATTGCATAAACACCTCTTCTAGTATCAATTTATTTTGGTCATGGCAAACAAGAAACAAATTGCAAACAAAAGGTTACAACCAACCCTTCTTTATGCAAGCCTGGATGGATGGTCACCCCCATTGTATAGAGAACACGACACCCTTCACATGGGGACT
>JAAAWK010000310.1:0-34746 GCA_022496015.1 Hordeum marinum | reverse complement strand
CACCTAGCGGTGTGTGCCATCTTTAGTAGATAAATAAATTCATACTCCTAGATAGATAAATGGATGGATGAATTTGTGTGCCATCTTTGATTTTCAAAGTTGACTGAGATGAATTCGTATTTGAAGAGGAGGCCCAGGCAGAATTAATGTCTGATGAGCCAAATTGAATGTGCTTCTTTTCAAATAATGTCTAGTCAAGGCTCTGATTCCTGAACCAAAACCGAACAACCTACAGTCATAAGGAAATTCTTTGCATAATATTCAGGTAGAAGGTATGATGAAGCCAAATTGAATGTTTTGTTTCTGAATAATTTGTTGTTCGGAATAGCTATTGTTGACCTGATGATAAGGCACAAGTTCTTGACCTGATGATGTTTTTGAACTCAACTATTTTTTTATTATGACCTGATGTTGTTCTTGCGCCCGTCCATGTCGAAACAATAGTTGTTGCTCGATGCACTATTTGGCTGACTTAATTAATGGGAGCACAGTACAGTATGATTTTGTTTAATTTGAACATTACTAATTCAGGAAGCTGAGCAATCACTAGTAGAAAACAGACCTTTTGTCCATAGCATTAGTCCCGATTAGGTTTTGAACCGGCACTAATGAGACCATTAGTTCCGATTCGGGACGGGCATCATTAGTCCCGGTTCGGTCCGGACCTTTAGTCCCGGTTCGTGCCACGAACCGGACTAAAAGGGTTGAGGCTTTAGTCCCGATTGGTGTCTTCAACCGGGATTAAAGGGGTTCTAAAAGTTTCTGTTTTAAATTAAATATATCTTTTAGGATATTTGATATTTTTTGAGTGATTCTTTTTGCATTAGATTCAAAATTTTGTCTAGTTTCTGTTTATGCCATTATTTTTCAAATTTGAATGGTTTAAATATGAATTAATTCAAATTTGCTTCAAACCCTAGATTGTGAATACCTCGAGTTTAAAAATAGTTCGTCCAGTTTGAGGGAGATGGTCCAGTTTGAACACGAAGTGCATCCAGTTTTTTCCGTAACCCTATCAACTTTTTAGCACAAGCTATGCAGGTGAAATGATGATACCATGCCAAGTTTCAACCTTTTTAGAGTTCATTTGTAGTGCTTTTCAATTTCAGTCTCATTTAGCTCAAAAAAATCATTGAATGCATGAAAATTAGCAAATAAAGTTAGAAATGGTTGAACTTTGAGGATGTGGCTTTGAATGGTGCATATTGAATGCACAAAAAGTCTGGAATTGAAATAAAGTTAAAAAAAATGAAATGCCTTTGTAAGAGATGGGTTTTCGTCCGAAACCTTGATACTTCGAAGTAGATGGTCCAGTTTGTACACGAAGTGCATCCAATTTTTGCCATAACCCTTTCAACTTTTTAGCACAAGCTATGTGGATGAAATGATGATACCATGCCAAGTTTCAACCTTTTCAGAATTCATTTGTAGTACTTTTCAATTTCAGGGTCAATTAGCTAAAAAAATCATTGAATGCATGAAAATTAGCAAATAAAGTTAGAAAGATTGAACTTTGAGGATGCGGCTTTGAATGGTGTATATTGAATGCACAAAAAGTATGGAGTTGAAATAAGTTAAAAAATGAAATGCCTTTGTAACAGATGTGTTTTCGTCCGAAATCTTGATACTTCGAAGGAGATGGTCAAGTTTGTACACAAAGTGCATCCAGTTTTTGCCGTAACCCTTTCAACTTTTTAGCACAAGCTATGCAGGTGAAAATATGATATCATGCGAAGTTTCAACCTTTTCAGAGTTCATTTGTAGTTCTTTTCAATTTCAGTCTCATTTAGCTCAAAAAATCATTGAATGCATGAAAATTAGCAAATAAAGTTAGAAATGGTTGAACTTTGAGAATGTGGCTTTGAATGGTGCATATTGAATGTAAAAAAAGTCTGGAGTTGAAATAAGTTAAAAAAATGAAATGCCTTTGTAAGAGATAAGTTTTCATTTGAAACCTTGATACTTCGAACAAGATGGTCCAGTTTGTACAGGAAGTGCATCCAATTATTGCCATAACCCTTTCAACTTTTTAACACAAGCTATGTGGGTGAAATGCCAAGTTTCAACCTTTTCAGAATTCATTTGTAGTACTTTTCAATTTCAGGGTCATTTAGCTCAAAAAAAATCATTGAATGCATGAAAATTAGCAAATAAAGTTAGAAATGGTTGAACTCTGGGGATGTGGCTTTGAATAGTGCATATTGAATGCACAAAATTTCTGAAGTTAAAATAAGTTAAAAAAAATGAAATGCCTTTGTAACAGATGGGTTTTCGTCGAAACCTTGATACTTCGAGGGAGATGGTCAAGTTTGTACACGAAGTGCATCTAGTTTTTGCCATAACCCTCTGAACTTTTTAGGACAAACTATGTGGGTGAAATTATGATACCATGCCAAGTTTCAACCTTTTCAGAGTTCATTTGTAGTGCTTTTCAATTTCAGGGTCATTTAGCTCAAAAAAATCATTGAATTGATGAAAATTAGCAAATAAAGTTAGAAAGGGTTGAACTTTGAGGAGGTGGCCTTGAATGTTGCATATTGAATGCACAAAAAGTCTGGATTAAAAGCAAGTTAAAAAAATGAAATGCCTTTATAACAAATGGGTTTTCGTCTGAAACCTTGATACTTTGAAGGGGACGGTCCAGTTTGTACACGAAGTTCATCCAGTTTTTGCAATAACCCTCTCTACTTTTTAGCACAAGCTATGTGAGTGAAATTATGATACCATGCCAAGTTTCAACCTTTTTATAATTCATTTGTACTACTTTTCACTTTCAGGGTCAATTAGCTCAAAAAAATCATTGAATGCATGGAAATTAGCAAATAAAGTTAGAAATGGTTGAACTTTGAGGATGTGGCTTTGAATGATGCATATTGAATGCACAAAATGTCTGGAGTTGAAATAAGTTAAAAAAATAAAATGCATTTGTAACAGATGGGTTTTCGTCCAAAACCTTGATACTTCGAAGGAGATGGTCAAGTTTGTACACGAAGTACATCCAGTTTTTGCCGTAACTCTCTCAACTTTTTAGCAGAAGCTATGTGGGTGAAATGATGATACTATGCCAAGTTTCAACATTTTCAGAGTTCATTTGTAGTGCTTTTCAATTTTAGGGTCATTTAGCTCAAAAAAATCATTGAATGCATGAAAATTAGCAAATGAAGTTAGAAATGGTTAACTGTGGCTTGGTTAACCTTAGTCGTGACTCTGGATGTATATAGACATACTTTAGAACGTAGATATACTTATTCTGCTCCGTATGTAGTCTCCTAGTGAAATCTTTAAAAAGACTTATATTTAGGAATGGAGGGAGTAGTTAGGTTTTAGTGTCTAGTTGGTATAAAAATTTTGAAATAAGAATTTTGACCGTTTTATGAAAAAAACGGATAAAATGATGTAAAACGACCATAACTTTTGCATACGGCGTAAAAAAAGTTTAATATATAAAAAATTACAGAAAAATTGGGACTTGATTTCATCCGGCTTTACCCGGTGAAGTTTTCTCAGATTCTGAAAATTCCAAAAGTTAAAAAAGTTATTTCAAAAAGAAGATTTTTTCCAAAAAAATATAAAATAATTTTCAAAAATATATTTAAAAATAAATAAATGATGTCATATTTGGATTCCCCACATTTTTCTGATAATAACGAATATATTATTTGTCAAATTTCGATTTACAGATTTAAAAATATTAATTATGCCATATTAAATGAATAAATGGCAAAAAATGAATAAAATCGTATTATTACTTAATTTTTTCATTGAATTTCAATATTATTATTACTTATTTTGTTTATTTTAATAACTGTTTGGAATTCGAAAAATTAAATCATGTGACATCAGGACCTAAGGGTTAATAGGATTGATAGCTTACTATTGTCAGCAAAACAATAAGTGCAGACTTGGAAACCACGCTCGAGAAGTGAGTAAGGTTGATTAGAGATTAAATTGTCAAATAATTCAAAGATTTGAAAAAAAGTATATAAAAAAATAAGAAAACAAATAAGAAAATTAAAAAAAATCGTTTAGTCCAGGTTGGTAACACCAACCGGGACTAAAGGTCCTCCAGCCCCAGCGTGCCACGTGGAGGGCCTTTAGTCCCGGTCCGTGTTGAACCGGAATTAAAGGGGGGGGGGCTTTAATTAGTCCCCACCCTTTAGTGCCGGTTGCAAAACCGGGACTAAAGGCCCTGACGAACCGGGACTAAAAGTCTGTTTTCTACTAGTGAATACTCCCATTGTTTAATTATGGATCGATAAATTTGCTTTCAAAATCTGAATGTCATTATGATTGTTGATATTTGGGATTCGAAGTCACGTTGTTATGATAAATTATGTTGTTTCTGTGATGAGATATTGATATCAAGTCATGCAAATTTATGTTGCTGATGGGAAAAGCACCTGTTAAATATTCCCATGTTGCAACTTTGTTTCATTTTTATTTGAGTGTTTTTATAAGTCTGTATGAATGATATAATGGGAGTTAGTTACATTTTAAAGATTGGGTTTTTAAATGTTCTATCAATATGACAAACCCTGCCTACCAAACAGAAATTTTAAACAAAGAGGATTGTAGATGGAGGAGTTTTGAGGATTCAAAGGGTTTTGAGGGGATTGGGTGGAAGGATGGGATTCACCCAATCATCTGAAATCCCCCTCCACAAACCTCCACAATCCCTTCCTATCAAACAAGGCCTTATGTTGATTTCCAGATGCAAACGCGAGAAAAAAATCCTTTCGTAATCCCATATGACTCACATGCCTTTATGCTTAGATAATATCACATTGCGATTTGAATCCAGATTGATTGATGATCCCACTTTACTTGTGTCGCAAGCTGAGCTGGCCAACAAGAGTGAAGCGAAAACTGACGAGCAAACCTGCATGGATGTCACACATTGCGACCAAGAAGCTTCTGGGGAAGCCATGAAAGTTGCAGATGTTATATATAGGTGGCAAACGTGGTACACAGGGAAGAACTATGTATGCCATCTATGGTAGTGAAGAGGGAACTGTGGTCGATAATGACCAGGAAGAATTTCTTTGCTGGTTGATGGCACCCGACGACGATGTATCCTACCTACATGTGATGCTGAAAACAGGCCACCGTGATGGTTCCATATACAACTTCAACACCACGCATGATTGGAAGAACGAATACCGCATTACGGACCGTGACGAGAGTAAGTGATTCATCCGTGTCTTTTTTCCTATTTTTGTTCATTATTACTCCCTCCGGTTCCCAAGTACTCGACGTACATTTGGAACGGGAAGGTATTTTACGACATGCATTAAGTGTCTGGCTTAAGCGAGTTGCAGCCCGCGTCATTAGCTGTGTCTTCATCATCATTGTTGCTAGTCATTGGAAATTATGTCTGTTGGGGAATGATGCATGGGAAACAAAAAATTTCCTACGCACACGCAGATCTATTCATGGTGATGAGCATCTACGAGAGGGAGAGTGGATCTACGTACCCTTGTAGATCGCTAAGCGGGAAGCGTTGAGAAATGCGGTTGGTGTAGTTGAACGTCTTCGCGATCCAAATCGCCGAGCGTCCCGCGATCTCATCATGATCCGTCCCGCGATCTCATCACGATCCATATCACGATCTTGATCACGATCTGTCCCATGAACTCATCATGATCTGTCTCGCGATCTCATCACGATCCGTCTCATGATATTGATCATGGTTCTTCCGATCTAGCGCCGAACGTACGGCACCTCCGCGTTCAGCACACGTACAACTTGATGACGATCTGCGCCTTGTTTATCTAGCAACAGGGAGCGAAGAGTTCTCCGGCAGTGTGACGGCGCTCCGGCGATGGTGGTAGAGCTATTCCGACAGGGCTTCGCCTAAGCACTGCAGTTCAACCTCGTTACTGACAAGTCTCTTTACTCGTCCCATAATACAAGATCCCGTGACTAACACTTAGTCACATTGCTTGCAAGGCTTATTGTGATGTTGTATTACCGAGTGGGCCCTGAGATACGTCTCCGTCACACGGAGTAACAAATCCCAGTCTTGATCCATGCCAACTCAACAGACACCCTCGGAGATGCCTGTAGAGCACCTTTATAGCCACCCAGTTACGTTGCGACATTTGATACACACAAGGCACTCCTCCGATGTCTGTGAGTTGCATGATCTCATGGTCATAGGAACATATACTTGACATACAGAAAAAAGTAGCAATAAACTGACATGGTCATATACTATGTTTGTAGTTTGGGTCTTGTCCATCACATCATTCTCCTAATGATGTGATCCCGTTATCAAATGACATCTCATGTCCATGGCTAGGAAACCTTAACCATCTTTTGATCAATGAGCTAGTCTACTAGAGGCATACTAGGGACATGGTGTTGTCTATGTATCCACACATGTATCTGAGTTTCCGATCAACACAATTATAGCATGGATAATAAACGATTATCATGAACAAGGAAATATGATAATAACTAATTTATTATTGCCTCTAGGGCATATTTCCAACAGTCTCCCACTTGCACTAGAGTCAATAATCTAGTTCACATCACTATGTGATTCGCATTGTTATGAATCTAACACCCAATGAGTTCTGGGGCTCGATCATGCTTTGCATGTGAGAGAGGTCTTATAGTTAACGGGTCTGCGACATTCATATCCGTGTGTACTTTGCAAATCTCTACGTCAAACCGTAAACACTGCTGCCACACTCCACTTGGTACTATTCCAAATGGCTGCTCCACTATACATATCCAGATTGCTACTACAAATCATCCGAATTGGTGTTAAAGCTTGCATCGACGTAACTCTTTATGACGAATTCTTTATCACCTCCATAATCGAGAAACATCTCCTTAGTCTTTGAGTTACTAAGGATAATCTTGACCGTTGTCTAGTGACCCACTCCTGGGTCACTCTTGTACCCCTTGACGGACTCATGGTAAGGCACACACGGGTGCGGTACACAGCATGGCATACTGTACAGAGCCTATGGCTAAGGCATAGGGGACGACGGTCGTCCTTTCTCTTTCTTCTTCCGTGGTCGAGCTTTGAGTCTCACTCAACTTCACACCTTACAAATCAGGTGAGAACTCTTTCTCTGACTGATCCATTTTGAACTCTTTCAAAATCTTGTCAATGTATGTACTCATTGAAAGTCTCATCAAGCATCTTGATCTATCTCTATAGAACTTGATGCTTAATAATTAGGTAGCTTATATCCAGGTCTTCCTCTGAAAAACACTTTTCAAACAACCATTTATGCTTTCCAGAAATTCTACATTATTTCCGATCAACAATATGTCATCCACATATACTTATCAGAAATTATATAGAGCTCCCACTCACTTTATTGTAAATACAAGTTTCTCGTAAACTTTGTATAAATTTCAAAAGCTTTGATCACCTCATCAAAGTGTATATTCCAACTCCGAGATGCTTGCTTCAGTCCATAGAAAGATCACTGAAGCTTGCTCACCTTTTAGCATCCTTAGGACTGACAAAACTTTCTGGTTGTATCACATACAACCTTTCCTCAATTAAACCGTCGAGGAAACGATGTTTTGACATCCATGTGCCAGATTTCATAAATGAAAAATGCAGCAACTGCTAACATAATTCCAACAGACTTTAGCATCGCTACGAGTGAGAAAGTCTCATCGCGGTCAACTCATTGAACTTGTCACAAACTTCTTTGCAACAAGTTGAGCTTTACAAATGTGACATTTACCATCAGCGTCTGTCTCCATTTTAAAGATCCATTTGTACTCAACGACCTGTCGTCCAACGAGCAAGTCTACCAAAGTCTATACTTGGGTTTCATACATGGATCCTTTTTCTCGGATTTCATGGCCTCTAACCATTTGTCAGAATCCGAGCCCATCATCGCTTCTCCATAGCTCGTAGGTTCATCGTTGTTCTAACAATATGACCTCCAAGACAGGGTTGTCATACCGCTCAGGAGCAGTACACATCCTTGTCGAGCTACGAAGTTCGATAGTAAATTGATCCTGAAGCTTCATGATCATCATCATTAACTTCCTCTTCAACTAACGTAGGCTTCACAGGAACATCTTCATGTGATGCGCTACTCTCTGGTTGAATAAGGTTTAAACAACCTCATCAAGTTCTATCTTTCTCCCACTCAATTCTTTCGAGAGAAACTCTTTTCTCGAGAAAGGACCCATTTTTAGCAACAAACACTTTGCACTTGGATTTGAGATAGAAGGTATATCCAACTGTTCTTAGGGTATTCTATGAAGATGCATTTGTCTGCTTTGGGTTCGAGCTTATTAGGTGAAAACATTTTTCCACACAAGCGTCGCAGCCCCAAACATCAAGAAATGACAGCTTAGGTTTCTATCAAACCATAATTCACACGGTGTCATCTCAACGGATTTAGATGGTGCCCTATTTAAAGTGAATGTAGTTGTCTCTAATGCATAACCCCAAAACTATAGTAGCAAATCGATAAGAGACATCATAGCAAGCACCATATCCAATAGAGCACGACTATGACGTTCGGACACACCACCACACTATGATGTTCCAAGTGGCGTGAGTTGTGAAACGACTTTCACATTGTCCAAAGTTGTATGCCAAACTCGTAACTCAGATATTCACCTCCACGATCATATCATAGACATCTTTATCTTCTTGTCACAATGATCTTAAAATTCACTCTGAATCTACTTGAACCTTTCAAACGATTCAGACTTGTGTTTCATTAAGTAAATATCCACTATATCTACTCAAATCATCAGTGAAGGTAAGAAAATAACGACATCCACCGCACGTTACAAGACTCATTGGATAGCATACATCAACATGTATCATTTCCAATAAACCACTTGCCCGCTCCATCAATCCGGAAAACGGGGTCCTTAGTCATCTTGCCCAATAGGCATGGTTCACATGTCTCAACCGATTCGAAATCGAATGAGTCCAAAGATCCATCAGCATGGAGTTTCTTTATGCGCTTTATACCAATATGACATTTAGCGGCAGTGCCACAAGTATGTGGTACTATCATTACTAATTTTGTATCTTTTGGCATCAAAAACATGTGTATTACTACGATCATGATTCAACAAACCATTCTCATTGGGTGCATGACCATTGAAGGTATTATTCATGTAAACATAATAACCATTATTCTCTAACTTAAATGAATAATCATGTTGTAATAAACACGATCTAATCATGTTCATGCTCAACGCAAAACACCAAATAACATATATTTAGGTTCGTCACTAATCCCGAAGGTAGAGAGAGCGTGCGATGTTGATCACATCAACCTTGGAAACATTTCCAACACACATCGTCACCTCACCCTTAGTTAGTTCTCCATTTATTCCGTAGCTTTTACTTTGAGTTACTAACATTTAGCAACTGAACCGGTATTCAATACGCAGGTGCTACTAGGAGTACTAGCAAGGTACACATCAATCACACGTATATCAAATATACTTCTGTCGACGTTGCCAGCCTTCTTATCTACCAAGTATCTAGGGTTGTTCCGCTTCAAACGACCGCTCTCCTCATAATAGAAGCACTTAGTCTCGGGTTTGGGTTCAACTCTGGGTTGCTTCACTGGAGCAGCAACTGACTTGCCATCCATGAAGGTTTCCTCCTTGCCCTTGCTCTTCTCGAAACTAGTGGTTTTACTAACCATCAACACTTGATACTCCTTCTTAATTTCTACCTTCGCGGTGTCAACCATCGCGAACAGCTCAGGGATCATTATTTCTGTCCTTCGCATTTTATAGTTCATCACCAAGTTCTACTAGCTTAGTGACAGTGACTTGGAGAACTATATCAATCACTGTCTTATCTGGAAGATCAACTCCCACTTGATTCAAGCGATTGTAGCACCCAAACAATCTGAGCACATGGTCAACGATTGAGCTATTCTCTTTCATCTTGCAGGCAAAGAATCTTGTTGGAGATCTCATATCTCGCAACATGAGCACGAGCCTGAGATCCTAATTTCAGCTCTTAGAAACATCTCATATGTTCCGTGACGTTCAAAACATTTGGAGCCTAAATTCTAAGCTGTAATGCATGACGCACTAAACTATCAAGTAGTCATCAGAACGTGCCTGTCAGATGTTCAAAACATCTACAGACAATGCTAGAGGGGTTGGCGCACCGAGCGGTGCATTAAGGACATAAGCCTTCTGTGCAGCAATGAGGACAATCCTTAGATCATGGACCCAGTCCGCAATATTGCTACCATTATCTTTCAACTCTATTTCTCTAGGAACATATAAAAATACAAGGGAGCTACAGCATGAGCTAGTAATCTACAACATAATTTGCAAAGTCACTTTGACTATGTTCATGATAATGAGTTAGATTAATCATATTACCTAAGAACTCCCACTCAAATTGACATCCCTCAGGTCATCTGAGTGACACATGATCCAAATTCACCAACTCAAGTCCGATCATCACGTGAGTTGAGGTGGCTTCAATGGTGAACATCATTATGTTGATCATATCTACTATATGACTCATGTTCGACCTTTCGGTCTCTTGTGTTCCGAGGCCATGTCTGTACATGCTGGGCTCGTCAAGTTTAACCCGAGTGTTCTGCATGTGCAACACTGGCTTGCACCCGTTGTATGTGAACGTAGAGTCTATCACACCCGATCATCACGTGGTGTCTCAACACGACGAACTTTCGCAACGGTGCACACTCGGGGAGAACACAATTTATCTTGAAATTAAGTGAGGAATCACCTTATAATTCTACCGTCGTCCTAAGCAAAACAAGGTGCATAAAAGGATTAACATCACATGCAAATCATAAGTGACATGATATGGCCATGAACTTGTGAGTTTGATCTCCATCATGAAAGCACCGGCATGATCTCCGTCGTCACCGGCACGACACCATGATCTCCATCAATGTGTCGCCATCGGGGTTTGTCGCGCCCAACATGCTTCTACTACTATTGCTACCGTAGCAATAAAGTAAAGCATTACATAGCACTTAATGATTGACACGCAGGTCATACAATAATTAAAGACAACCCTATGGCTCCTGCCGGTTGCCGTACTTAACGACATGTAAGTCCTGATAATCTATACATCACATGATCATCTCATACATCACATATATCACATCATGTAATTGGCCATATCATATCACAACATACCCTGCAAAAACAAGTTAGACGTCCTATAATTGTTGTTGCATGTTTTACGTGGCTACTACGGGTATCTAGCAAGAACAATTCTCATCTACGCAAAAACCACAACGGTGATATACTAGTTGCTTTTCAACCTTCTCAAGGACCGCCTTTGTCGAATCCGATCCAACTAAAGTGAGAGAAACTGTCACCCGCAAGCCATCTATGCAACAAGTTGCAGTTGAGGGAACCGGTCTCTCGTAAGCGTACGAGTAATGTTGGTCTGGGCCGCTTCATCTCACAATACCGTTGAACAAAATCTGACCAAGAGAGGAAGCAATCTAAGCATCAACGCCCACAAACCTTTTGTGTTCTACTCGAGATCTCAGCTACACATAGACCTAACTCTGATACCACTATTGGGGAACGATGCATGGGAAACAAAAAATTTCCTATGCACACGCAGATCTATCCATGGTGATGAGCATCTACGAGAGGGAGAGTGGATCTACATACCCTTGTAGATCTCTAAGCGGGAAGCGTTAAGAAACGCGGTTGGTGTAGTCGAACGTCTTCGCGATCCAAATCGCCGAGCGTCCTGCGATCTCATCACGATCCGTCCCGCGATCTCATCACGATCCATCTCACGATCTTGATCACGATCTGTTCCGTGAACTCATCACGATCCGTCCCGCGATCTCATCACGATCCGTCTCACGATCTTGATCACGGTTCTTCCGATCTAGCGCCGAACGGACGACACCTCCGCGTTCAGCACACGTACAGCTTGATGACGATCTCCGCCTTATTTATCTAGCAAGAGGGAGAGGAGAGGTAGAAGAGTTCTCCGGCAGCATGACGGTGCTCCGGCGATGGTGGTGGAGCTGGAGCTATTCCGGCAGGACTTCGCCTAAGCACTGCAGAAATCCGATCTAGAGGAGAAACTATGCACTGGAGGAACGGGTAGCACGTGGCTAAAATCTGGTGCCAAAAAACCCTAAAACCTCTAGTATATATAAAAGGAAGAGAGGAGGAGGCTTGGCCCTCAAAGTACCATTAATTGGGTCGGCCAAATCAAGTGGGAGAGGTGGAATCCACCTCCAATCCTACTAGGACTAGGATTCACCCTATTTTTTGCCTTTTCCCACCTTTTTCTCTTTGGGCTTTTCTTCCCAGCCTCATGGGACTTGTGTGGGATTTCCACCAGCCCACTAAGGGCTGGTATTTACTCTCCCACAGCCCATGTATCCTCTTCGGTCGAAATACCCCTCCTGACGGTCTCTTGGTACACAACCGGCACTCCCGCTACACTACCGATGAGCCCGAAACTTTTTCGGCGACCAAAATAGGACTTCCTATATATGAATCTTTACCTTCGGACCATTCTGGAGCTCCTAGTGACATCCGGGATCTCATCCGGGACTCCTAACAACCTTCGGTCACCACCATACATAACTCTATACTACCGAAACGTCACCAAACCTTAAGTGTGCAGACCCTGTGGGTTCAAGTACTATGTAGACATGACCGAGACACCTCTACGGTCAATAACCAATAGCGGGACCTGGATGCCCATATTGGTTCCTACATATTCTACGAAGATCTTTATCGTTCGAACCTCTATGTCAAGGATTCAGTTAATCCCATATGATGTTCCCTTTGTTCTTCGGTATGTTACTTGCCCGAGATTCGATCGTCGGTATCTCCATACCTAGTTCAACCTCGTTACCGGCAAGTCTCTTTACTCGTTCCGTAATACAGGATCCCGTGACTAACACTTAGTCACATTGCCTGCAAGGCTTATTGTGATGTTGTATTACCGAGTGGGCTCTGAGATACCTCTCCGTCACACGAAGTAACAAATCCCAGTCTTGATCCATGCCAACTCAATAGACACCCTCGGAGATACCTGTAGAGCACCTTTATAGCCACCCAGTTACATTGCGACGTTTGATACACACAAGGCACTCCTTCAATGTTTGTGAGTTGCATGATCTCATGGTCATAGGAACATATACTTGACATGCAGAAAACAATAGCAATAAACTGACACGATCATATGCTACGTTTGTAGTTTGGGTCTTGTCCATCACATCATTCTCCTAATGATGTGATCCCGTTATCAAATGACATCTCATGTCCATGGCTAGGAAACCTTAACCATCTTTTGATCAATGCGCTAGTCTACTAGAGATATACTAGGGACATGGTGTTGTCTATGTATCCACACATGTATCTGAGTTTCCGATCAACACAATTATAGCATGGACAATAAACGATTATCATGAAAAAGGAAATATGATAATAACCAATTTATTATTGCCTCTAGGGCATATTTCCAACAATGTCTCCACCAAAGTCTGCTTAAGATGTACTTCCTCCGTCCGGAATTACATGTCACACAAATTGATAAAAGTGGATGTATTTAGAACTAAACTATATCTAGATACATCCATTACAATGACAAGTATTTTCGGATGGTGGGAGTACTATTTTCGATCCACTGCTGGGTCCGGAGACCTGTCCTCAACAGCTGCCAGATCTTGGCGTGACTTCGTGCGGCTTTCGCGTCGGGGAGGTGACTCAACCTCTTCTTCTTCGCCGGAGTCCTCGTATTCATCCTCGGAGTCGGAAGAACCATCGCCGTCCACACTGCCACCCTCTCTCACCACGCCGTCTTCAACATGGTTCCCGTTGGGAACGGGCGAGTGCATGTGCATCCATTCCTGCATGATTCAAGCAAAGAAATCAGTTCGATATGTCAATCGACACTACAAGCACTTCAATCGACATTGCAGAACTCACCAGATTCTTTGGTGGGTTTTTGGCCGAGTAAGGTCGGATCCTCTTGGCTCCCAAAGGATTGTCGCAAGCTCCGCTGATGCTGCGGAGCCACTGCTCGATAGTTTTCTGCGGAACTTTGACATGTCTCCAACGTATCTATAATTTCTGATTTTTCCATGCTATTATATTATCAACTTGGGATGTTTTATATGCATTTATATGCTATTTTATATCATTTTTGGGACTAACTTATTAACTCAGTGCCTAGTGCCAATTTCTGTTTTTTCCGTGTTTTTGACCTTTTTCAGATAAGAATATTAAACGGAGTCCAAACAGAATAAAACCTTCGGGATGATTTTTTCCATAACAGAAGGGATCCAAAAGACTTGAGAACCAAGGCAGAGGGCCACAGAGGAGGCCACGAGCCCCCTAGGCGCGCCCCAGGGGGCGCCTAGCAGGCTCGTGGGCCCCCCGTGCCTCCTTTGCCCTACCTCTTTCGCCTATAAATTTCCTAGAATCCCCAAACCAACGGAGAGAGCCACGAAAATACTTTCCCGCCGCCGCAAGCTTCTGTTTCCGCGAGATCCCATCTAGGGACCGTTCTGGTGCCCTGTCGGAGGGGGATTCAGACACGGAGGGCTTCTTCATCAACACCATTGCCTCTCCGATGATGCGTGAGTAGTTCACCACAGACCTTCGGGTCCATATCTAGTAGCTAGATGGCTTCTTCTCTCTCTTGGATCTTCAATATAAAGTTCTCCATGATCTTCATGGAGATCTATCCGATGTAACTTTCTTTTGCAGTGTGTTTGTCGAGATCCGATGAATTGTGGATTTATGATCAGATTATCTATGAATATTATTTGAGTCTCCTCTGATTTCTTATATGCATGATTTCGTATCCTTGTAAGTCTCTTCGAGTTATGGGTTTCGTTTGGCCAACATGATCTATAATTCTTGTAATGGGAGAAGTGCTTGGTTTTGGGTTCATACCGTGCGGTGTCCTCACCTAGTGACAGAAGGGGTAGCGAGGCACGCATCGTGCTGTTGCCATCAAGGGTAAAAAGATGGGGTTTATATCATATTGCATGAATTTATCCCTCTACATCATGTCATCTTGCTTAAGGTGTTACTTTGTTTGTTATGAACTTAATACACTAGATGCATGCTGGATAGCGGTCGATGTGTGGAGTAATAGTAGTAGATGCAGAAAGTATCGGTCTACTTGTCTCGGACGTGATGCCTATATGTATGATCATTGCCTTAGATATCGTCATGAATTTGCACGATTCTGTCAATTGCTTGACAGTAATTTGTTCACCCACCGTAATACTTGCTATCATGAGAGAAGCCTCTAGTGAACACTATGGCCCCCGGGTCTATTTTACACATTATATATTGAGATCTACATAAAAAAATACCAAAAATACCTTTCTGCACTTTTATTTATTTATTTATATTTACCTATTATCACTATCAGATCTCACCTTGCAAGTAATCATAAAGGGTTTGACAACCCCTTTATCGCGTTGGGTGCAAATTTGTTTGTTTTTGCGCAGGTGCCTTGGTGCCTCATCTTGATAATCCTACTGGATTGATACCTTGGTTCTCAAACTGAGGGAAATACATATCTCTACTTTGATGCATCACCCTTTCCTCTTGAAGGGAAAAACCAAAGCAAGCTCAAGAAGTAGCAGGAAGAATTCCTGGGGCCGTTGTCGGGGAGTATTCAGTGAAGCATATCTACCAAGTACCTATCACAAACTCATCTCTTGCATTTACAATATTTTCCATTTGCCTCTCGTTTTACTCTCCCCCACTTCTAAAATAAAATTTACAAAATATTTGCCTTTCTTTATTTACCTTTTTCGTTCGCCCCATTATTCTTGGTAGACCTTTCCTTAGGACTATTGGTGCCGTTATTGATATGAAGGAAGGGAATATTAAATTTCAATTTCCATTAAAGAAGGGCATGAAACACTTTCCTATAAAGAAAATAAAATTGCCTTATAAATCCATTATGAGAGCTACTTATGGTTTGAGCACTAAAGATGACAATACTTGATTCTATCGCCTTACGCCTAGCTAAGGACGTTAAACGATAGCGCTTGTTGGGAGGCAACCCAATGAATAAATTTATTTTTGATTTTTAATTTCTGTTTTGTTGAGCCCACACCATAATGATTCTGTTATTATTGTGTTTTTTATGTTTTAATTAGAGTTTGTGCCAAGTAGAACCTTTATGATTAGTTTTGGTGATAGCTGTTTAATCATGCTGAAAAAAGACAGAAACTTTGTGCTCACAAAATTATTTTTAATTCCTATCCAGAAAGATATTTTGAGTTTATTATTTTTGATTCTAATTGATATGAAAATTTCCCTAATTTTGATAATTTTTTCATATTTTTTGGCTTAGCAGTGGTATACTAAATATACAGATTGCTACAGGCTGTTCTGTTTTTGACAGATTCTGTTTTTGTTGTGTTGATTGCTTATTTTGATGAAACATTGGTTAGTATCGGGGGGTACGAGCCATGTAAAAGTGAAAATACAGTAATATAACATCAATCTAAATGGAAATTAAGTTTACTACAGTACCTAAAAAGTTAGTGGTTTGTTTTCTTATGCTAATGCTATCACGAGTTTCTGTTTGAGTTTTGTGTTGTGAAGTTTTCAAGTTTTGGGTGATGTTCTTATGGACAATGGAATAAAGACTGGAAAGAGCCTAAGCTTGGGGATGCCCAAGTCATCCCAAGACAAATTCAAGGACACCAAAAAGCCTAAGCTTGGGGATGCCCCGGGAAGGCATCCCCTCTTTCGTCTTCAATCCATCGGTAACGTTACTTGGAGCTATATTTTTATTTACCACATCATATGTGTTTTGCTTGGAGCGTAGTGTACTATAGGAATCTTTTCTTTTGGTTTTATCACAATCATCCTTGCTGCACACCTTTTGAGAGGGACATGCACTCATCGTGAATTTGTTAGAATACTCAATGAGCTTCACTTATATCTTTTGAGTTAGGCAATTTAGCTCACATGTGCTTCACTTATATCTTTTGAGCTTGTTAATTTTGCTCCCATGAGCTTCACTTATATCTTTTGAGATTTGTAATTTTGCTCCCATGAGCTTCACTTATATCTTTTGAGCTTCACTTAAATCTTTGTAGAGCACGGCGGTGTCATATTTTGTAGAAATAAAAACTCTCGATCTTGACTTATATCATTTTGAGAGTGCTCTCTCTAAGTAACTTGGTAATTGGCGTGTGTTATGAAATTAGTCCTAAATATGATAGGCATCCAAAGAGGATATAATAAAAACTTTCATATTCAAGTGCATGGATTAGTAAGAGAAGTTTGATTCCTCACAATTAGTTTTGAGATATAGAGGTGGTAATATTAGAGTTATGTTAGTAGGGTGTTGTGAATCTAGAAATACTTGTGTTGAGATTAGTGATTCCCCTAGCATGCACATATGGTGAACCGCTATGTTAGGAAGTCGGAGCATAATTGATCTATTGATTGTCATCCTTTGTGTGGCGATCGGGATCGCGTGATGGTTAACTCCTACCAACCCTTCCCCTAGGAGTATGCGTTTAGCACTTTGTTTCGATTACTAATAAAACTTTCGCAATAAGTATATGAGTTCTTCATGACTAATGTGAGTCCATGGTATAGATGCACTCTCACCTTCCACCATTGCTAGCCTCTCTAGTGCCATGCAACTTTCACCGGTGCACAAACCCACTATATACCTTCCTCAAAACAGCCACCATACCTACCTATTTTGGCATTTCCATAGCCATTTCGAGATATATTGCCATGCAACTTCCACCGTTCCGTCTCATGACATGTGCCATCACTTTCATATTGCCATTGCATGATTGTAAGATAGCCAGCGAGATGTTTCAACGTCATACACTAAGCTAGATCGTTGCACATCCCGGTACACTGCCGGAGGCATTTCATATAGTCATTATTGTTCTAAGTATCGAGTTGTAAGTAAATAAAAGTGTGATGATCATCATTATTAGAGCATTGTCCCATGTGAGGAAATAATAAAAGAGGCCAGCGAAGCCCAAATAAAAAAAGAGGCCAAAGATGCCCACAAAAAAAAGAGAAAAAATGAAAAAAAGAGAGGCCAAAGAGCCCAAACAAAAAAAATGAGAGAAAAAGAGAGAAGGGACAATGCTACTATCTTTTTCCACACTTGTGCTTCAAAGTAGCACCATGTTCTTCATGATAGAGAGTCTCTTGTTTTTTCACTTCCATATGCTAGTGGGAATTTTCATTATATAACTTGGCTTGTATATTCAAATGATGGGCTTCCTCAAATTGCCCTAGGTCTTCGTGAGCAAGCAAGTCGGGTGTACACCCACTAGTTTTTATTTTTGAGCTTTCATACACTTATAGCTCTAGTGCATCCGTTGCATGGCAATCCCTACTCATTCACATTGATATCTATTGATGGTCATCTCCATAGCCCATTGATACGCCGAGTCGATGTGACCATCTCCTCCTTTTTGCCTCACAACCTCCATCACACTCTATTCCACCTATAGTGGTATATCCATGGCTCATGCTCATGTATTGCGTGAGAGTTGAAAAAGTTTGAGAAAGTAAGAGTGCGAAAACAATTACTTGGCCAATACCGGGGTTGTGCATGATTTAAATTCGTTGTGTGGGGATGATGGAGCATAGCCAGACTATATGATTTTGTAGGGATAACTTTCTTTGGCCTTGTTATTTCAAAAGTTCATGATTACTTTGCTAGTATGCTTGAAGTATTATTGTTTTCATGTCAATATTAAACTATTGTTTTGAATCTTATGGATCTGAACATTCATGCCACAATAAAGAAGTTACAAAGAACAAATATGTTAGGTAGCATTCCACATCAAAAATTCGGTCTTTATCACTTCCCTACTCGAGGACGAGTAGGAGTTAAGCTTGGGAATGCTTGATACGTCTCCAACGTATCTATAATTTTTGATTGTACCATGCTATTATATTATCAACTTGGGATGTTTTATATGCATTTATATGCTATTTTATATCATTTTTGGGACTAACTTATTAACTCAGTGCCCAGTGCCAGTTTCTGTTTTTTTTTGTGTTTTTGACCTTTTTCAGATAAGAATATTAAACGAAGTCCAAACGGAATAAAACCTTTGGGATGATTTTTTCCATAACAGAAGGGATCCAGAAGACTTGAGAACCAAGGCAGAGGGCCACGAAGGAGGCCACGAGCCCCCTAGGCGCGCCCCAGGGGGGCGCCTAGCAGGCTCGTGGGCCCCCCGTGCCTCCTTTGCCCTACCTCTTTCGCCTATAAATTTCCTAGAATCCCCAAACCAACGGAGAGAGCCACGAAAATACTTTCCCGCCTCCGCAAGCTTCTGTTTCCGCGAGATCCCATCTGGGGACCGTTCTGGTGCCCTGCCGGAGGGGGATTCAGACACGGAGGGCTTCTTCATCAACACCATTGCCTCTCCGATGATGCGTGAGTAGTTCACCACAGACCTTTGGGTCCATATCTAGTAGCTAGATGGCTTCTTCTCTCTCTTGGATCTTCAATATAAAGTTCTCCATGATCTTCATGGAGATCTATCCGATGTAACTTTCTTTTGCAGTGTGTTTGTCGAGATCCGATGAATTGTGGATTTATGATCAGATTATCTATGAATATTATTTGAGTCTCCTCTGATTTCTTATATGCATGATTTCGTATCCTTGTAAGTCTCTTCGAGTTATGGGTTTCGTTTGGCCAACTTGATCAATAATTCTTGCAATGGGAGAAGTGCTTGGTTTTGGGTTCATACCGTAGGGTGTCCTCATCTAGTGACAGAAGGGGTAGCGAGACACACATCGTGTTGTTTCCATCAAGGGTAAAAATATGGAATTTATATCATATTGCATGAATTTATCCCTCTACATCATGTCATCTTGCTTAAGGCGTTACTCTGTTTGTTATGAACTTAATACACTAGATGCATGCTGGATAGCGGTCGATGTGTGGAGTAATAGTAGTAGATGCAGAAAGTATCGGTCTACTTGTCTCGGACGTGATGCCTATATGTATTATCATTGCCTTAGATATCGTCATGACTTTGCGCGATTCTATCAATTACTCGACAGTAATTTGTTCACGCACCATAATACTTGCTATCATGAGAGAAGCCTCTAGTGAACACTATGGCCCCCGGGTCTAGTTTACACATTATATATTCAGATCTACATATAAAAATACCAAAAATACCTTGCTGCACTTTTATTTATTTATTTATATTTACCTATTATCACTATCAGATCTCACCTTGCAAGTAATCGTAAAGGGATTGACAACCCCTTGATCGCGTTGGGTGCAAGTTTGTTTGTTTTTGCGCAGGTGCCTTGATACCTCATCTTGATACTCCTACTGGATTGATACCTTGGTTCTCAAACCGAGGGAAATACTTATCTCTACTTTGCTGCATCACCCTTTCCTCTTCAGGGGAAAAACCAATGCAAGCTCAAGAAGTAGCGAACTTCTTCGGGATGCGTCCTAGTCGAGTCCTCAGGGCCCGCGTAGTGCCACATGGTGTGGTCTCTGGCCTGAAGCGGCTGGATACGTCGACCGAGAAATGTCTCCAACAGATCCATACCCGCCTTGGATCAGCTGCACCACCGCTTCAACTAAGATGCCTACTTGGACGTGCTCCTCTTCAGTCACCTTCAGAGATTTGGGGACAGCTGGACGATCGGGTGTATAGGGAGGAAGGCCAGTCGACATATTGGGCGATGCTGCATCTTTGCAGTAGAACCAAGTCGACTGCCAACCTCTGACAGACTCAGGAAAAGTCATGACAGGGAAGGAACTACGAGCTCTTTTCTGAACTCCTAAACCTCCACACAGTTGGAGCACATGAGTCTTCCCATCAGCGGGGAGAGCTTTCTTCACGGTCTGAGATCTGACCGTGAAGAGGTGCTTGAACAGCCCCCAATGGGGAGTGCAGCCCAGAAAGCACTCGCACAAAGTGACGAATGCAGACAAATATGCAATGGTATTCAGCGAGAGATGATGCAGTTGGGCACCGAAGAAATGCAGAAATCCCCTAAAGAACGGGTGGGGCGGCATGGAAAAACCTCGTTCGACGTGGGAGAGAAGGAGGACCCGCTCCCCGTCGCATGGCTCCGGCTCACGCTCCTCCTCCGGCAGCCGCCAAGAGCCGTCCGCCACAAGCCCGTAGGAGACGAGGCCCTCCATGTCCTCGCAAGTGACGACAGAGGGGAGAAAATCCCCCTGCATCCAACCCGCCGGCACGGTGAACCGGGCGGTCGAGGGCTTCTTGCCCTTGAGCTTCGCCGCCCCCTTCTTCGCTCGCTCCAGCTTCTCCGTTGTGTTCTTCATCATCAGCGTGGCGACTCTCGTCGAGGAGGATCGGAGTGGGGCACTGGAAGCAGAGGAGGCGGAGGAAAAGAGAGAAAGAACAGGCGGAGGTACTGTGCGAACCGCAGCGCGGACAGCTTTATACAATGTCGGGTGTCTCACTGACCAGTGGACCCGCGAGGTTACCGCGCATGCCAACCGCTAACGGCGCCCCGTACGTGGCGATATGGCCGGCGCGAAAATCGAGGCGTCGTGCCTCCACTTGCCCTGATCGGGGCGTCATCATCACGCGCGCCCGCTTCCCAAATTTTCGTATCCCGGAAAATCTGGGTCTGCCAGATCGACCCGTCGCCTCCCAAGATACTATTAGTTCACTCGGAGCAAAACAAATGCTGAACATCCACTCGGGCACTTTTAAGGCTGAATGGATCAGGGCGAGCGGAGAAGAATTCAATCAACGCAAGTTTCGTTGAAACCCCGAATACCATTCCGAAGATTTTGCGTGTCGATCCTGAATGAACGCTAATGCGCAGAGTTCAATCGACGCAAGTTCCATGGAAATCTCAAATATCATTCGGAGGATTTGACGCACTAACTCAAGGTCTACGCTGATACCTCCTTCCACCACTCAAACCCCGATCTATTCGGGGGCTAATGATGAGGATATACCTAGGGTAGGGTCCCAAGCAAGGCCCACATACCCTACCTAAGGACACCACATGGGAGGACTTGAAGATCAAGCATGAACTTCCGAGTGGATCCCTGGAGACATTCAAGGTCACTCGACAGTAATCCACTCGGAGACTCCCGCTCTCACTCGGCAGTCGCGTATCACTCGGAAGACCACGCTTTCACTCGACGCCAGAAGACCAGGAGCCTTCATCAAGAGCCCAACGGGCAGACGCTGATTCAATGGTCATTAGTAGCTTTTATTACGTACGTTACCTATAACGGCAGACTTTAACCCCATGACCAGGTCCTTAGATGCGGGATAATTATGAGGGGCAGCGGACTCTATATAAGCCGTCCATCCCCTCCTGCACAAGGGTTCGCAACCATTGTAATCTCAACATTCCACACGACATAAAGCTCCCGAACACTGAGACGTAGGGTTGTTACCTTCGAGAGGGGCCTGAACTCATACATCCGTGTGTACACCCTCGGCGTAGCTAGGACTCTGTCCTCTCCCTTCGTACCCCTACCATCTACTGTCAGGCTCGTTCCCACGACACTAGGCTTATTTGCTATTTCAAAATAATATTTTTTCAGTCTCACATGCATAGAACTGATGAGATGGAACATACACACGTTCGATAGCCTACTATACAACCACTTAATCTCTTTTACATCATTAAAGATGCTTCCATGTCATTACTTTATCTAAGAGCAGCTGAATGATACTTTAGAATTTATAAGCCACGAACTATACCAATATGATATTGTGAAATCCTGAAGTACTCTGAAAATAGATCTAAATTATGATACTATAAGAGTATCTCTTGTCCCAAACAAAATAAAAAATAATACTCCCTCCAATCCATATTCGTTGTTGTTGAAATAGATATATCTAGACGTATTTCAATGCTAGATACATCCATTTGATAGACAATTAATATGGATCCGAGGGAATAGTTTTTGGACTCTTGGTTGCTACTTTGTACACCACACACAATTGATTTTATTTTGTTTATAGGCATAGATGAATGATCTCATCACTAAATTTGGCCTCTCTATTCTGTATTCTTTTCAACAGGTTTATGCAATTAAAATTTGGGATTTAAATACAAATCAAATAAATTGAAGGGGCCAATTTTCCTTCTCTAACACCATCATGTACTTTTTAATTATTTAGTTCGGATGGTGAGATCCTTTATGTTCTGATCCTTATGCCTTTGGTTTGTATAGCACTTTGAATTAGAGGCTTTCTTTTATAGGTTTGCAACTGGACATTTCAGACTTCCTTTTGTTTGTTTTTGCCTCTGTCCTTGTAAAAACACATTCGGTTTCTTTAATGGAAATCGACGAGGCATGCTCGTTGTCTGAAAAAACACACACAATGATCTAGCTACATCAGTTGCAAGATATTCTTACTTTAAATGAAGACTACTAAATACCATTGGCAAGTCAAGATGCTTAAAGAGGTCTGTCGTTGCTGTAACCGTACGTTCTTGGATGGTGTTGAAGTTCAAGGTAGGCCCAGAGTCGTCAAATTCCGCTGAACACTGTTGTTCCTTCCGGGCGGACAGCCATGGGCTTAGTACTCAAATGATAAAGACTAATCATGCGTTAATCTCAGTGAACGTAACTTGGTCCCCTTTGCCTCGAGCTAGATTTTTCTAGTACATGTAAATCTTACACACTTTGGTTCTTTATATACTAGTTGAAGCACCAATAGCTCCGTGATCACAACGGAAATCCTTTGGAAAGTAAACCCATCCGGATATGCTAAATGTGGTACCCACCCGTCAGGAAATGTCGTACCATCATTGTTTTTTCTCATACTACATGGTGTATTACACCCATGTCGTTCCATGATAATTTAGATAGTTTCTGTCTTACTAGAAACTATGGACTCCTTTATATGTAGGCATTACAAATAAGAACTATGCACTCACTTGCATTTTCATAAATGTGCAAACGTAAAAAAACACGATGTAACATATACATATCAATTTTGCGGCATGCACAAGCTAAAATAGTTCACGAACAAAACCAGGGAATATGAAATTGGCTCACGGGTATGCTTTTCGATTAGGGAACGTTCCATATATCACCCGTCGACTTTCTACCACAATAGAATACCAGGTGTAGTTACTTCCGTGTGTGTTTCATGATAATTTAGGTAATATCCGTCTTAGATGGACACATTTGTGATCTTTTTCATATAGTTTGCTTTGGAACATCTTAATTTATTATATGAACATGTTAAAATAATTAGCTTTGTGGCACTTTTAAAAAATCATATCTTGAGGAAACCAGCTGTGTGAGCAAGCACCTGTTCAAGAGCATCGCAGCTGGTGACTCATGCTTCAGTGTGAAATCTGAAGCATACTTTCTTTTTCATCTGTTAAGGATGTTGTTACTCAAGCAAAGTATCCACTTGAGAATACCAACTGCGCATATAAATATATTTGGCATACAACCAGGGGCAGATCCAGAAAATTTAACCATTGGGTTCACTCGTTGACTAGTTGTGAATTTTTTTGTATGAACCAATTCCAATTTGACGCCATATCACAACAAAATTATAGTACTCAAGTAAATCATAATGAATAAGTATGTCATATCAATTATCACAAATAGGTGTTACGTTAATATTGAAAGATGAAATACATACCGATGTGAAGAGTTTTTAAATCACTTGAGTAATACCAAGATAACCTCTTAGCTTCAGGTGCAACTTTTGATCTTCCTATAATATTTGAGGAAAATTAAATTTTATTTCTTAAAAAAAGCTTTTCATCCCGTTTTATTTACAAAGCAAAAAAAAAGTTAGGTTGACAAGCTTAAAATAGAAGTACAATCATGCGAAAGAATCATGCAAGGTCACTCACATTTCAAGACATCTCTTTTGATCTTTCATTCAAACACATCATCGTGACTAATGGTAGAATACATGTCTGTCTCCACATAGCAAATTAGACAAATACTCATGAACTAGTCACTCATTTTATTACCCAACTTTTTCTTGACAACATTCATAGCTAAAAAGCATGTCTCCACATATGTTGTGACAACTGGCAGTATCAACTTTTTTTTTGTGTAATCTCAAATTCTATTTCAATTAGTTGAATCATAAGGCAATTCATCTAGTTACTTTTTCTCTAAATGGAAGAGACTACTTTGCAGATACATTTGATGCCTAACGAATGACCTAACAAGCGCGCATGAAATTATCGTTCCATAGCCTAGATCAATCAAAGTCCATATAATTTTTTGTAGAGAACTAGGGCAAAAAAATCACCATACTAAATTAGATAGATAATGCACAAGAAGGGGGGGGGGGGGGGATGTGGCGATGTGATTACTACCTTGAATTTGAACTACGGTTATGTGCTTTATCATTGACGATCTGCAATTGTGCGCTTGCCACCGACGTTTGAGGAGGCGGGGACCAAGCGACGAAGGACATAAGAGAAGATGAGATGAGCAGAGGGAGACGAGTTGGGGAAGTGAAGAGGCCGGCGGTTACGTCACCATACATGCCAATAAACCAAATCATGGATCTCCAAAAGGTGTTTTTTGCATCTTCAAAAAGTGCATTTTGCACCTCCAAAAAAGTCTATAAGCCAATAAACCAAATCATGGATCAAATAACAAACAGCCTGGTAGTGGGCACGTGAGACAATTTGTGTGCGGGCTTATAGGCCTTTGTACTGGTCCATTCACATGGGCTTGGCAGCCTGATGGGGTCAGGCTTAATTTTCTGTTGGGTTCATTGCCAAAAAAGTCATACATACATGCATGTAGCTAGCAATTTTTGTTGGGTTTAACTGAACCCAATAACAGTACGCTGGCTCCACTCTTGCATACAACAATCCAGCTCAAAAGTAATAGTTCTGTCCGAAAACATAACCACTAGAGAATTGACTAGAAATTACTACCATTACGTGTTATGTATAGCAAAAATGATAAACACGAGCCGAATACCGGATCCATACCGATCCATCAAACGCCAACGAAATCCCACAAGATCGTTGGAGACACATCTTCACACACCCTTCAACTGCTAGACGCACCATCGGGATGGGGCTAGGTGAAAGAACCTTACTCCATCTTTATAGAGCCACCACCGCTTCACCTTCTTGAGCATGACACATTCCCTAATAAGCAAACTAAAGAAAACACCTAAAGATGTATATGGACTCATGCAAGCACAAGTGCATTGGTCCTATAAATAATTAGCACATAGGTTACACAAAATTTGGATGATGATGGTGGACATGTATTTTGGTTTTCCGGTTAACCGAACCGATAATTTTTTGTTAATAAGGATCGGTGGCAAATTTTAGCGTGATTATTTCGGTGGTTATTTACCAGAAACCAAAACTCTAAAAATCCGAATAAGACAAAACGAATTAATCATGTAAACCAAACGCCCACCCGTAGATTCCTTATTACTATTGAAAATACGTGGTTCAATGTGGAGTTGTTTGAAGAAAAAAAAACCTACGACCAAACCGCAATCAGGGGTTTCCAAATAAATAGCCGTCAAACCTTCTCCTACCCTTTTCCATCCGGCACCCTCCACAAGTTTCTTCTCCATTCGGCCCTCGGGAGTTAGCGGAATTGCCAGGCGAGTCCTCCCGCCGCGACCGCGATGGAGCCAACCGCCGGTTCAGGTTCAGGAGCAGCAGAACCGGTCGAGGACGACCGCATCCAAGAACCGGACTCCAACCCCAACGCCTCCTCCAATGGAACCACCCCGACCGCTGCTGCGCCGCCACCTCCCCTCCACCTCGAGCAGGCCGCCGGCAGCGGCGATGGGTCGACCTCCGCCACGGTGGTGGACCCCCGGAAGGGCAAGGATCCGGTGCCCCCGCTGTCGCCCAGGGACATTCCTTCTTCTCCGAGCCCCGCGGGCAGCAGCGGCAGCTCCCCCACCCGCTCCCCCGACTACGCCGCGGCATTCAGAGCCGGGGCCTTCGAAGGCGCGGAGTCGAGTGCCATGGCGGCCGCCCGGTTGAGGCGGGTGACGTGGAGCGACCCCGTGGTGGAGGTGGCCGAGGAGGTGCCCGACGCGGCGGCGCAGCAGTTCGACTCCAAGACGGTGTTCGAGCAGATGGTCATCGAGCGGCTGATTCAAGAGCAGGTGGCCGAGAAGGTGCCCGACGCGGCGGCGGATCTGTTCGACTCCAAGACGGTGTTCGAGCAGGTGGTCATCGAGCGGCTGATTCAAGAGGAGGTGGCCGAGGAGGTGCCCGACGCGGCGGCGCGGCAGTTCGATTCCAAGAGGGTGTTCGAGCAGATGGTTATCGAGCGGATGATTCGAGAGCAGGCGGCCGAGGAGGAGGCCAACAGAAGTTGGAAAGAGCAGGTGATGGCCTCTGCGACCTGCTCTTGTTGTTTCTTGGCGTTCTTGGAGTCTCTGGAGTGCGTTCTTGAGCGTTTCTTGGTTTCTTCTCGAGCAGTTCAACTCGTTGCGCGCGGAAGAGGAGATGTATAAGAAGGAACAGGTATGTATGGCGTGAATCTGGTCTTCTTGCTTGACTTTCTGTTCGGAATGTGGAATTGTGATCTCGAATGTTGGGCAAATGTTAAATTCTTGGATGATTTAGTAGTAGAAACGGAATCTTGGGCAAATGTTGGGGACAGTTTGACGATTAGGCATTTCCTGATTATTATTCGAGCTCTTCTTGCAGTGTGTTATGAAATTTTAGAGACAGGCGAGTATCTTGTTGTGATTATTCGGAATTTCTCAAGATCTAGGTGTCCAGGCTTGTTCTGTTTGATTCTTCTAATTGGTATGATAGCATGTTTTGCACTTTTGCTGCAAGTGAAAAATGTGGGGGAGATATGAGGATGCCAAAATGTCATGTAGATGCTGACTTGCTGGGGAAAATGTCATGCTTGGCAGTAGTTGCTGACTTGCTGTCATACTTTGGCAAGAAATATTGATGCCAAAATGTATCAGTTTCCAGTGTAGATGAATGGTGTTATAGGGGAGGTTGATCTGAATGTTTGCTCGGGATTACTTGACCAGACGTACAGCATCTGTTGCCTGAAAGCCTGAAACTGGCTCCGAAGCCTCAAAAGGATATGGATGACTCATCATTTCAATCTTGTTAGCCCTTTCACCTTTGCTAATCCGAAATGTGTGATCTTGATGCTAACTCTGTGCAGCAGGAGAAACTATCACAAGCAAATAAGGTTGTGGCAAAGGTGAAACCCAAGCAGGACAAACTACCGAAAGTAAAGGGGAAATCGCTCTGGAGTAAGCTCAAGAACAAGGTATGATCTGAATCTTGTCCACTCTTCTCACTTGTGATTCTTGGGTGATATGACCACATGAGCATTCTTGCACTTGCCTATTTTTTGTGCATAGAAGGTAGAACTAGTTTTTTTTTTTGTTTCTGCTTATTCATGTTAAATTCTTGCACCTGTTAGTGTAATCAAATCATGAAATCTTGGTTGGAGCGTCTTGTGGCATCCTAGCGTAGAGTTGGAATCATGAGATACAAACGTCCTTGTTGCTTGTGGGTCTTCCCACAATCTGGCTATCTTGTTGAAACTATTGTCTGTAGAATGTGGGGAAACCATGAGGTCATGTCCTGATTACTGCAATATTGTGGTAACAGAGCCTGAAGTCGAATGTATGTGCTTCCTTTGCAAACAGATGCAGTTATCAGAAACTTTAATCCAGACATTAGTTCAAGATTGCATGCAAAATCATTTGCCATTTACATGCAAAATCGGCAACCTGGAACTGGTTCGCCATTTGGTCAAGACTGTTGTTGAAACTATTGTCTGTAAAATTTAGGATTTGGTCGAGAAGTTTTGCCATTTGGTCAATAGTTGGTTCAGAAGTCTCAGAATATAATTTCATGTACGTAGCTGCCAAAAGTAAAGATGCTTTGGATGCACACGTTTGTGGTCTTGTTATACTTTTTTCTTCTTCTTTTGGCCGGGAAACAGAAAAAGAATTGACTGGTTGTTTGTTAATTCCATTCGTTTTTCATTCCCTTATTTCTTGTTTTGAAGTACTCGATCTTCTCGTTGATTCTGTACAATTGTCAGACTGGCAGGATGTATGGTCTTTAACTTCGTTTTCTTCATTCCTGTCAAATAGATTTTTCGTAGAGAAGAAAGGGAAATATGTTCGGAACATGTGAAGCACCAGGTTTGTCTCCATTTTGCCTAATGTAATGTTTAAAATGGAAGTACAAGATACTGTGATTAGTGGTTCCTGTACAATCAACTGTTCAGAAGGATTATGTTCTCTTTATAAATACTAAATTGTATGTTAACTCTTGGTTTCAACAGGACCAAATCAACTTGTACTATTGTTGAGTTTATTAGATGTTAATAGATATTCATCTTGTTTTCTTGCTGAACAACAACCAATCAGTATCAGTGATGGGATTATATATTAGTGGTTTCAAACATTTCCAGAGAACATAGAAACCCAAAATTTTGAATAGAAACAAAATTCCTGTCGCATTTTTAGATATTTTGTTTCCATGTTCAACTCAGCGTAACTTGAAATATCACATTTCTTTGTTCGTTGCAGACACATCCCATCACTGAAGTCAGAAGGCATTATAAGCTTGCTTCTGACGAGGCGAACCATCTTGATGCCTATTCGGAATGTAGATCAGTGATTGGAGATGGGGAGTGTTTCTACAGGAGCTTCATATTTTCATACCTTGTAATCGTCCTCCCCTCTTTTCTTTATAGGATGTGGGAGTTCAGTTATTTAACTGTCTCTGTTTTCACGAATGTACAACAGGAGCAAGTTATTGATAGGCAGGACACACATGAGGAACACCGCCTCCTTCATGTTGTTAAAAGAGTGTCTAAGCAACATGCAAATCTTCGATGGAACTCTGAGTTTTCCAGGAGCAGCAAAGTAAGTACTCGCCTTCTCCATACTTGTTCTTTCTTGGATAAACATGCTTGCAAGGGATGATGATTCTAGTCAGGTTACAGTGCACTTCAAGCAGCATCTGGCATCTTGCAATTGCTTAACAGTAGTGGCATGTCGTCACAGTTTTACCTACTGTTGGCACAAACTCAAATTGAAGTTTATTGTACAGTTAACCTGGTTGTAACAACGGCCTTAAGAAAATTTACTTGCAAAGGAAACAACAGCAATTTAATGAGGAAATAACATAACTGTATGCTTGTTTGAGCACTGTAACAATGCGCAACCTACTGATTGTTATTGTATAGCCACCTCACTGTTCTGTTACTCTGCTATAGTTATATGCTTAATAACTGAAGCTTCTTAGGCGAGTTGTCTTAGTCGTGTTATTTTATATCTTGCTATTGATCATCGTTCTGATGTATCATTGCACCTATGATATATGATTATCAACTGCGAACCAGCCTCTCTGCATTGCACTGTAGGGGTAAGACTAGGTTCCTGTAATCCCTCCCAGACCCCCACCTTGTGTGGGAGCTTCTATGCACTGGGTCTGTCCTTTTAACTGCGAACGATTGAGTTGCTGGTTCTTTCAGGCATTTAAAAATCTGATCAAGAAAGTAATGAGATGGAAGAGACATGGCAGGTGGAACAGAAAGGAAACAACTAGCAGGTTTTTGACTCACTTGGTTTTCTGCAATTCCATCATAGTATTGTGGGCGAATGCATTCTATCTCTCTGACATAATATTTGCCATTTTTAGCTACCGTAAAGAGAAACTTCTCAAGTTCTTCAGCAAGTATGATACGACACTAGACAGTGAGAGAAACCACCCTTGAAGTCATATTTCCTTTTGTTCATCAATAATTCATGTTTCTGACACATTTTCTGGTTAGTTTTCATTTTTCCTCAGATTAGTAGTAGCTATCGAGATATGCTCGCACAGGGAGGTGTATGAACAGCTTATAACCAGGGCTCAGAGAAGATTACAGTCTGGAAGATGTCAGTGATGCAATATTATCCCTTTCCATTACCCTTGTGCCGATTTCCAATGCATCCATTGTTAATACATGACACTCAATTTACCTAACCTGTTATTGTTGTTGTAACGAACAGTGGTGCATTCGGCGCGTCACTCCAGCTCGTTGGTTCACGGACCATGTTATGATGCTGGCCTTGGCCACAGCGCTTGAGGTACCCCTCAGAGTGGAGCGAGTCCGAGGAGTATATCATCCAGATATCTACACTGGTCCTGGAGTTCCCCGTCCGAGTGTGACCCTGCTGTACTCGGGAGATCACTACGAAATCATCTACCCACATGCTCCTTATGCTGAGAGTTCAAGTCATCAGGCTTCCCAGAGAAGATCCTGCTGATCAGAGTTCAAGTCATCAGGCTTCCCAGAGAGAAGATCCTGCTGATCAGAGTTCAAGTCATCAGGCTTCCCAGAGAGAAGATCCTTCTGATCAGAGAGTTAGGTCAAGAATCCGAAGATCCTCATCACAGTTAATCAACAGAATTTCCGCTGGATTAAAGTTGAGTTGGGCTGCTGCCTATGAGTGAGAATGTTGCTGAACTTAGTGTTAGAGTTAGAGCATAGCATACTTGTGCATTCTTCTTGTGTTGTGGCACAAACTGCTGGTGCCGATGGACGGATGATCAGTAGCTGATCCCTTGTCTTGAAGAGTGAAAAGATAGAAAAACTTGTGCTACTGTTTGAATTGTTGGCTGGTATACAGTGAACCCCATGCAGATTTTAAACAGATTTTGCTAGTTCAATGTTGAGTTGGACTGCTGCCCAATGCCTATGAATATAGGCGTTGCCAAGTTGGTTTATATTTTCCGAAGGTCTGTTTGTGATCCTTCCAATTATTCTATGAACTTGTTACTTGCAGTCACAATGAAATTCAACTTGACGTGGTGAAAACATTCCTAGAGAAACATGTAGTACAACACATTTTGTTTTAAATGTTCTTCACTACTTGTTTGTTAGTTGGTTTCCACTTAAGGAAACATGACATACAAACACAACATTTTCAGCTCCAAAACTTTTTTTTTCTAATTTCCTCACACATATTTTCTGAACAGGGCTTCCGGCTATTGAAATGAGCAACTTAAGGAAACAGTTTGACAACTACCATCAGGTAGTGATCTATAATGCAGGTATACTAGTCATATAATCTTTTTCTCATGCTTACCATTAATTTACAAATTAGGCAATTTTTGTGCTCTCTACCTCTGTGTTAAACATCTGTCATACATTTGTGCTTTATTTTCATCAAAACATCTGACTACCTTCTATATTCATTTCCCTTCAATAACTCTTTTGGAATGCTTCTATATAATAAACTTCTTTTAAAATGGGTGAAATTTAATTTTTGAATTACGATCAACGCGGAATGTTCAATTCTATAAGAGGAGTAGCACTTTATGGTCAAGGAAAAATGTTAGCACATTCAGATCATTTTTTTCCATTCTTTGCAATTTAAAAGTGTTTTTTTTATTATGTGTTTTGTGGATGCTTCAAAATACTGACAAACAGTTTTGTTTTCCTCTGCTTAATAAACAAGGTACAACAACTACTTGAAGGCATTTTCAGCAAATAACTACGATAGTCCAGGAAAATGGATGAAGACGTTATTTGATCCCTTGTATGACATTTTTTCCTGGTCAATTTCCTTGTATGACATTTTTAGAATATTCAGTAACAAAAAGAGTCCCTGAATCAAAGTCAGTGCATTTTTTGGGATTTTATTTTTCTACATTTTTTGTTCAATTCATTTTCTTCCTTTCGAAGTAGGAACATACAGAAAAAAACGAAAACAAACAGTTTTCTTTTGCGCGAAAGACATGAAGAAAGCTTCTTGTTCAAATTCGAAGTAGGACCTACACGCCACTTTTTCCGAACGTTCCAAATTGAAAGAAACAACCAAAAACAGTAAAACAAGCTCTGGCCAACGATATGAGCCAGCCCATCTACGTCCACACGAACATGCCCCCTCCCCCCCCCCTACGCGCCTGACTGTTTCCTAGCGCGTAGGTCGCCATATAGGAGCTCCCCCATCGAGAGCGTGTTAGGTTCACGTTGTTATTTTTCCCCTTTTCTCGATTTTTCTCCCCGGGGCAGGCTGAGTGGAGATTGGTTTTGGGCCTGGTTAGACATTTTAATTGGTTGACTGAATGCTAATTTCTGGCACTTTGGCTAAACCTCGTGCACATTGTTTGGTTGGCTGCGCAATGCCTTGCAGAAGCAAAACTGCTAATTTGGTTGATCGCATATGGTTTGGCCTGATAACCACTTTCTCAAGAGGTGTGGTTACCCCCTCATATGAGAACTATAAGAACAAAGTACTAAGCAGCAACATGAAAGTAGTAAGCAACAATGTTAGGGATAACCAAGCTGTAATATATATATATAGCAACACCACAGAACATAGTACCAACAAGTTTAGACGAACAAGTTCACATCAACACATTCAAAGCGAAACCATAACAACCACATAACGACATGACCAGATCACCTTCATTTGTCGATCAATGCAAGGGCTGGATCGTGTTGGCCGCACTTCTGTAGGATTTCGACCATGGAGAAGTCAAAGATCGTCACCCTGTACACGTCACCCTTGAGGACTTTGAAGGTGAGGAGGTAGCCGTGTAGGAGATATGCCCTAGAGGCAATAATAAATGTTATTGATTATCTCCCTGTTCATAATTATGTTTATGTTCCATGCTATAACTGCTATGGTTCTCGAGTCTGCAATAACCACGAGGCTCGGAGGAAGACTCACATGCACGTGTGGGAATAAACGGTAAAATGTATTCCTAGTCAAGCCTCTATGACTGGCTCAAGTATTGCATGATGATCCTGTTTTCCTGATCATGGGCATGACTATGCCGGCAATTTTGAGGGCACAATTGTTGGTAGAACACTTGTGTTGAATCGACCCGAATTGATGTTATGCTATGAGATACATTCGTCATAAGTTTATGGTTAATAACACAGAGAAGTTAATGTTTGCATAATTCCTTTGACCATGCGAGTATCGAGTTTCTTCATGCTTGCTTCATGAACTTTGGGGTTTGTTAAACGTCATCCGTAAATGGGTGGCTATTACGGCGGCTTACGGGTTCATGGAAAAGTATGTCAAGTAACTTGATAGCTCAAGATTGGGATTTGCTCCTCCGACGATGGAGAGATATCTCTGGGCCCTCTCGGTGTTACGGTATCCATCATCGTCTGGCCAGACATAGGGTGATTTGATCACAGGGATGCCGGAACATGGGAACAAGAAAAGAGAACAATACCGGTAATGAGGTAACTGGCATAGTGGACAAGTTGTTGATCCACGGGGATGCCAATATGTCTCACCTCGGGTATTTGTAACATATCGCGAAGCAACAGGAATAGCACACGGCAACTGGAGGTTCACTCGAATATTCATTCGTGTGGGTATAGGGATCAATATGGGTGTCCATGGCTCCGATGCTGATCATTGATCGGAAAGGGTTCCGAGTCATGTCTATGCTTCACCGAACCTATAGGGTCACACGCTTAAGGGTCATCTATCTGCTTAATACTAGACAGGGAGTCTGAGAGAAAATCACCGAAAAAGTTTCGGAGACAACGGAAGAGTTCCGGAGAGAGAACACTGGAATAGTTCCGGTAAAACCGAAAAGTTGTTTCGGAGTATACCATTAAGTCAAAATGGTTTCAGCACACGTCTGGAAATTCTTGGAGGGTGCCAGAATGATTCTGGGGACTTCTGGGATTTTTTGGAGGAAAAAACCGGAAGTGTTCCGGAGCCGCCGAAACCGCTATGGTAGCTTTTCGCTGAAGAAAAACATTGTTCCGGAATTGTTTCGGAATGCGTCCAAAATTGTTTTAGTGGGTAC